>VXBZ01001452.1:322752-404244 GCA_013399135.1 Heliornis fulica
GCGAGCGCCCGGCGAGCCCCCTAATAAACTCCGTTTGTAAACGGCGGGTGATTCCCCCTCCTGCCCGCGGTCAGCGCTTTGAACTCCGCGGCCACGACAGACGCGAGTCTCTGAGCTCCGGGGTTGCGAGATAAATTAGCCAGCAGCGAAATCGAAGGGAGTTGGAGTGAAAAATAGTTGCCTCTTAAAAGTAGGTCCCTTCTCTTTTCGTGCCCTTTTGCTCCTCGTTAACGCAACCGCCATTTGCGTGAGATAGCGGCGACTGTAACCACAGTTTCGACCTGGCCACGAAGGGTCCCCGGGCCGGGCCGAGCCGGGGCGGGCGGTGGAGCATCCTTGAGCCCCTGCCCGCCACACCGACCCCGCGAAGCCTGGGGACATTCCTTGTCTTTAACTTTGCGGCCAGACCTCAACTGGGAAAGCATCGCGAAAGGTGTCGTTGTTACTATTACTACTTTCTAACCTACTTCAGTACCGCACGCACACGAAAACTACTGTCGTTAAATATATGTACGGCAAGATCGTTTTTATTTCAGCTTGCTGTCACTTAATCCTTTTTCAATTACTGTCACACTATTTCGCCCAAATACGTTCCTTAACGTGAGGCTTGCAGGGGCACTGAAAATATGGGGGTTGGGCTGGGGAAACCTATTGTAAAAGGCAGCCTTCGCACAGATTCAGGGAGGAAAAAGAAAAAAAAAACCAAACAAACAAGCACAAAACAAAAAACCAAAACCCAAAACCAACCCAAACCCCTAAGAAATACTAAAAATCCACCCCAAACTTGTGTGTTGAGTGCAAAAGACAACAGGTCATCACGTTTTCACCATCCTATCTTCAGTATGAATGAATATGAAATACCATTGAAGCCGGCAGTGTTTAGGAAGCCTATTTGCTCTAGTGGAAAGAAAAGATGAAATATATAACGCTCTTCTAGATGCTCTCTCCTTCTTTGGCATGTAGGGTAACTTGTGTGCGTGTGTATGAACACACGCAAGCAGACATACACCTGGCATACAAACACACCGGGGTACAACGCCTGGCTGACGCACCTTTCAGAAACCGGCAAACTCATCGTTTCAGCAAACGCTAAAAAAAGGGGGGCTCTGATTGTTTTCAGCGCTTAAAAATCTTCCCTGCAACACGGACGACCTCGCTCGGATGGCAGAGAACGCTCCCAGCTGCCCTCCCGGCCACCCGTCTCTCTCTGGGGACGAGGGCAGCGCCTGTGTGGAGGGCCCTGGGCTGCAGTTCGCACCAAGTTTTCCAGGCACGGATGCGACCTCTCCTCCTCTCCCGGCACCGCACGCTTTACTACCACGTCTCGCAAGCAACACTTCAAATGACTCACTTAACCCGAATTAGTCCTGTATCGGCGCATCTAACTGTCATGTCGTTAACGCTCTGCTTTGCCGTAACGCCCAGTTCGGGACCGTACTGCGCAGTGTTTTGTCATTTACGCTGCAAAAGAAATAAAAGAGGAAGGGTTCTGTGCGTGCAAGGGGAAGCCGAAACGCAGAGTTTCAGTGACAGCTTTCAGCAGCCCAGCGTGGCAGGCTGGACAGTATTGATACGAACTCTATTTTCTTTCATTTTATTGTTTTCCATCTCCTAATAAACCGGGGCAGCCTCTTGACCCGAGTCAGCTGATCGGAATCACATGCGCCGGGCTTGCTTTGCTGCTCTCGCCTCCATCTTCTCTCCCTGCCTCGCGGTGAGGAAGGAGCCGAGCCGAGCCGAAGGCTCCAAAGGGCAGGGTGATCGATCTGAAACGCCGCTTTAAAGCCTCATCAATCTTCATCTAGGTTGCTCAAGTAATTACGCCCGATTCCCTTGTACGATTACAAGTGGATTTGGGTTTCTATTCCCCAGGCCCCCCTTTCTTTGTGTTTACAGAAGGGGGGTCTGGGCGGACAGCGGTTCCCTGCCCTGCAGAAGCACTTGCCCTCTCAAGCTGAGTGCCCGGCCCCCTTCCCTCGCCTTTGCTCGCAGCGCGGCCGGGAGCCGCCGCCTGGCCCGCCGCACGGTGATGGGCTCCCGGGCCTTTGTGCGGAATGGAAAGGGCTTTCGGAAGATGCGTCCTGGAAACGACCCCGATGTTCTATCATTTTAAGGAGGCGTTTGTGGGCTTTGCTGAATCCCAGAAGGAAGACCATCAATTTAATCCAATTACCTCTTTCCCCTGGTGTTGTGTGGCTAAAATAAAAATAAAGTCACCGCTATTTAATGGTCCAAAGGCCAAAACCTATTATCTGACATCCAGGAAAAGACAATAAGTGCACCCCGGCTCAGCGGGTGTGCTAGCGAAATGTACTCATGTACTGGAGGAGGGGGCAGAGCTGCAAAAGGCAGGGTGGGGGTGGTACGTGGATGCGGAGGGAACGGGGACAGTAACTTCTGAACCCGTTTCTGAATGCAGGGGGAATCGGGAACTGCTGTCTCCCTCCTCCTCCTCCCCAGTAAATGCTCTGAGCTCCCAGACTTTGGTACCTTGGCATCTGCCCCGAGTTCTACTCAAATGACATCCTAGAGCTCTTGCAATGTAAACATGTCAGAGGTATTAAAATGCGACAAGGAATAAGCTTTATTGTACCTTCCAGATGAGAAAACGTTAGGGTTTTTTTTTTGTTGTTTTGTTTTGGGGTTGTTTTTTTTTTTGTTTGTTTGGTTTTTTTTAAAGCATAAAATGTAATAAACAGTGGTCAAATTATGGGATTTCGGGGGAGGGGGGTGTTCAAATTAAGTTAAACAAATCTTTGCGGATTTTTTTTTCTCCTGAAAGTATAAAGTGAAAAGCAAAAATTCGGTATTAACAGTGTGTCATTTCTACACTTGTCCTTTGGAAATCTCCAATTACAACTTCCACTTCCATAGCATGTTTAAGGAGCACTGAGTCTTTTTGTTGTAGCCTTCAGGGAGCAAGCCAGCTACCGAGAGAATACGAAATTAATCCACTACAGCTATAGAGAGAGAGGATTATGTTTTAATCCCCTTTGGGATAGTCTCTGGATTTTAAAGATCCGATATTAAAATGTTTACATAGAGCATAATCAAAATACCGCAGATTTTCCATATGGCATAGAGCTATCGGGAAAGCTTTGGGTCCTCTACCCAACCCCAATTGATAATCTAATGAAACAAAAGCCGGGCACACCTGAGCCAAGAGCCGCGGGACCGGCTCATTCGCATGCGGGGAAGATAACGAGCTCCGGCTACCAGCTTCACCCTGGCCCCTCCGCGGCGGTGGCGGCGAGCTGCGCTTTTCCAGGGGATGTAAATATTCATTCCCAGCATGGCTGGAGCCCCCGAGAAATGAAGCGCGGCGGGCTCTGCCCGCACTCGGGGCTGCGCTCCCGAGGGCGCCGACCGGCAGCGGCACCCGGGGGTGCGCAGGGCGCTCCCCGCGAACATCAAGAGGCATCCGAGGGCACTTCCCTCCCGGCTCCTGGGGAAAAGACAACCTGTGGCTGCACCAGAGAGCTTAGGGTCTATGGGGAGGACAGGCGTTTAGAGCGCTTGTCAGCTGCTGGGACTCCCGAGGAACAGCATCTCTTTTTAAGGATCATTTCGTTGCCTCTTCCCAACCTCCCCGAAGTGGTCGGGCGGCCCATAGCAGAGAGCTCACGAAGTAGTCCTGGCCTTAAAATCAGACCAGAGATCTGTAGTGATCTCTGGTCTGATTTTAAGGTCTTGTAGTCTGGAGGATTTTCCGCTTTGCCTGATCCCTGTGGTCGGCACTTGCGATTTACATTTCTAAAATAAACGCTACCGCGCAGATACGCTTTAAAATATTTTCTTTCCAAATGTAAATGCTTGTGGGATTAGAAGGTCCCAGTGAATAAAAGCAGAATGTAATCTCTCTTCTCGCCTCCATTAATTTTTGTTAAACAGAAACTTCATTCCTTGTATTTAGTACCTTAGCTCTTGTATTTTTCAAGTTCAAGTCAAGAAATTCAATGCAAGGAAAAAGTTCTCTCAAGTGAAAGTTTGCTGTCTGCTAAAGCAATACCAGCACATTTGCTCTTAATAAAAGTTCAAAAAAAGTGGTATTTTGAATTTGTTATTTCAAACATTTTCATTTTCATAAACTGTCATTTTTATCTGTAAGAGCTAAAGATGTGTTTGTTACATTTATGAGCCTGAAAATTACACCAGAGGTAAATTTGCTAAGGTGCTTTGGCATAATTATTCATAAGTAGGATAAGACATATGCTTTTATGTACTGAATTACCAAAACAAGTCATTTACTTGCTGCAGAGTTAAAAATACTAACTTTTAAAATAATATTTTGGTTATTACTTATTGATGAAAAAGTACTAGTTAGGATAAATATTTTGTAAACATATCCAATCAGCTAGACCAATTTAATTTTACATTCTATTAGTTATTATTATGAAAAAAGGATGAATATTGTCATGTTTAATATTTAGCTGACACTTTTAAAAGAAAAAAGACATATATTTTTTCACACACTGTTTGACATGGAAAATAAAAACCAGATTAGCTGAAACTAATACATTTGCTATGTAAAATAGTCTGCATAAGCTACAATTTGTAGTTTGATATGATATTTAAATAAAAAAACCCAAATATTAAGAATTAGTAAAAATCACTCACAAAGTACCTGAAATAAGACAACTGAAATTCCCTCATCACTTTAAAGCCACGTGAATCTGACATTGACTTGCATTTAAAACTACTCTAAAACCTTATACTTGAAACAATTTATACCCAACACACACACATGCAAAACCTTAAGTTTCTCACAATATAAATCGCACAAACGGAAACAGGTATAGGCACCAGAAGCCTTTGGGAAAAGCTCTGTAGTCAGAAAAATATTTCAACCAATTAGCATCATTAATATACCATATGCGCTGCCATGTAAATAAGAAATAAATGTCACACTTCTAAAAAAACCTCCAATTTACAGAATTCTTTTTTTTTCTTCCTATTGTAATCATAAATCTGATCCAAACCACCCTTTAAAAAGACTTGTGTAGTAAATATATTAAACTTACATGAGGATGGCTGCCCCCAATTTGTTTCCACTATAGCAGATACAGGGAGTAGCTCCACACAAGCCAAGGCTTTTATAACAATGTGTATATACAGCTCTCTTTACATATCACTTTCAACAGTTTCAATAAAGACAACAATTTGCACAACTTTTTGATTGCAAAATCCAGAGTCTAAGTTTAAACATGACTATAATCTTGTTTTTATCTTCTCTCACTGCATAACAACCCCAGTTCCCCTCCCTGGTTTTCAAAGATATCCAAGCTTTCTTTGCTGGCTTTTTACTCTTGCACAATCATATGTTTCATATTGTGAGGGAGGGATTGATTTTTATTGTTTATTTAAATGTCATTGCTGGATAGGCCCTGATATCCAAATTTTTCCTCACCTTTCTCCCCTTTCCTCCATAAAACATGTAACACTACCACTGACATCAAAGATCAACTTCAATGGTCTTTTTCAACAACAGTAACTAAACAATTACAGCAACTCAATTCTCTTATGCGGTGCCATAACAGCAAACAAATGTGCTTGATTAGAAAGCAAATGTAAATACAAATAATCTTACATTTTATGACCATGAATAAACCAGTAAGAAATAAATATTTTTAAATGGGATTGTGAAAATGGTGTTGTTTAAAAAAAAAGTATTTTTTCTCAATTATATACATATGTTCCATACATTTGAATTAAATGACATATGCACCTCCACAAGTAAATTATTATTTGAATTTCATACCTTCCCGGTCATATTGGAAAAAAATATATGAATTAGCACTTCTCACTGAGGGAAATCATGTTTTGCAATATTCCCAGGTACCTCTTTCCACTGTTTAAATTGTGATAGAAAGCAACTGCTTAATAGAATGATTACAAAATAGGCACAGACAAGCTCAATACTGTACCAAAGTCAATCTTATTAACTATCTTCTCACTGAAGGTCCCATGGAACAATCAGCTTCATGTCTAACAACCTAAAGCAACTCCAGAAATCAACTTTGGCCCCCTTTTGCAGGTAAATTGTTTGCTCTGTGCCATACATGCAAACCTCTGAACTGTGCTTGAGTTCCGAGTAGCTTACGTGGGTTTAGTATTGTTCCAGGACATGTTTGAGTGCCAATCTGCCAGATGATGAGGTATTAATAATAATCAAGACTCCCCTTAATGATTTACAGCTGGCCAGAAAACGAAATGTTTGGGATAGGGACCTCATTGCCGCAATGCACACATTTGCCACTTCAAAATTAGATTCATACAGTGTGCTCCGCCTGAAGCTATACCTTGGAAGGACTGAGTAATTTAAGCTGGTCTAGAAACCAAGAAGTTGATTCTTAAGCAGTGCATCCAGATGTGATCATACTACACTAATGCACTATGACCTGCACTAGCTTCCTTCTCATTTTCATTTTCATGTAACACTTAATTTACTTCTTTTCAACCTAGAAAACCTTAAGTGATATTGAACACGCCCACCTAACTGACAGTTTTTCTCTCTGAGAGTGCCACTATAGCTGTCTATTTAATCAAAGAATTACAGAGAAAAAACCACGCCCTAAGAAGCATATTCCATGTTGGAAGAAGTAAGGAGAGAGCAAAGGTAGCATCCTGCTACACCAGTATACTACTGAAAGAGGAGCTCATTGTAACGAGTCAGGGACATGAGGGATCAAATCCCAATTGCGACTCTGAGTAAACCAGAGTTGACAGGTATCTTACACAGCCCAGCTTGTGTACCTTGTCATGCCAATAGAGCTCCATTGATTAAAAATGAAATGAAAGATGTGAGCCCTCAGCTTTCATTACTTCTGGTCTCCAATCTGGCAAAGCTCTTCCAGATAAACTGTTAAGCCTTATCCTAGAGATCGTAGTGAAAGGACATGTTACATTCTGATAGCTTGTGATATTTTAAAGTTCACTTAATTTGTTATCTACTCCCATACGTGTATGTGAAGAAAGAAGTAAGTTGTAGAATTAGCATGTGGCTTGCTAGGTATATCCAGAAGAATTATCTAAGATTCAATAGCTGTAATTTCAAAATTTTCTGAAAACACAGGTATCTCTAAAACAATGCCAGAATGAATAAAGAATGTTTTCGAGTGTAACTGTGTCTACTGGTTGATTGCATGTTTTGCTTTCCCATGGTTAGGGATCTTCTGAAGACTCCCAGAAGATTCTCTGCTACCTGATGTGGTAGGCTCTGTCTTGTAGACCCTCTTCCTTAACAACCTGATTTCACAGCAGGAATTTTATTGCTTCTGAAATCCCTTCTCCCGAGTTAAAGTTTGTTCAAAATGGCTTCCAGGTTCAGAAGTTACACAGCTAGAGGCTGACAGAGTATGCTCACGTAAACCTTCCAAAAGCCAAGCTGAAAGCACTCACATAACAGGCTACCGGTGATGACCCATTCAAATACATTGGGTGAGGTTGCCTCTCAAACAATTTCTAGACAGTGAAACCAAGAGTAACCAAACTGTCTTCTTGGCTGATTTTTTAGCTTGCTTCTAAAACACACTTGCCCAAACAACAAAAAAGGCAAAAAAAAACCCTTTTCTGTAGGTCAGTGAAAGTTCTGGATATACTTTACTGATAATCTATGTAGGCCATTCCCTATAGGGTCTTACAAAGACTTTGGAAAACAGGGATCTCCATGGGGAAATCAACTGCACAGTGAAGATGAAATAAGGTGTACAACTGTGGATTCTGGCTCCTTGTGTCTAAGCCTGTTTTTCAGTAGCTAGCACCTCTCATGTAGCTCATCAGTTTAGCTTTGATCAACTAAGGAGTTCCAGTACTTCAGGACAGGGGTGAAGTTACAGGACTGTGTACTAGGCAAGTGTGCACTCTGAGGATCTGTTGTAGCCTAATTCTACAGCTTTAGAAGTTTCAAATTAAAAAGAAAAAAAAAAAAGAGGTTTGCAAGTTATGGGAATAATAATCTTCAGTAGATGGGTATGAGTGGACAGTCAGAGCCCCTGTGAAGCACTCACAGAGCCCCTCCTAAATACAAACCGACAAAGTTTGAATAGATTAAATTTTAAAACTTGGGAAGCAGAAACTCTGGCGGCCATTTTAAAAGTCGAAGATGCTCAGGCTTAGCATGGAGTGCAATAAGGTACAAAGAGATGAGCTCTTCAAAGTTGTGCTTAGGAGCACTGTGATACATGACTGAGAACCACATTATAAAATATTAAGTAATTTGGATAGTAATGTGGAAAAATGATTAGAATCAACACTGAAAAGTCTAAAAATAGTATGTTATAGAAACTGTGGGTTTTTTTGTTTTCAATGTGAAAGCCATCTACATATCTAAAGTACTGTTTTCAGTTTATGCTTGAATCTATACTCCAAATTAAACTCATACAAATATGTTTTTTTTCTTTTTTATACTTGACTTGAGGATCACAATCTGAATATATCATAACCCGAAACTATGTAAATCTGGCTGAATTAAATTTCCATGTTTGGAAGTACAAGGCTTGCATGGTTACGTGTCTACCATAAAAAGGGAAAAAGAATCACTCTTCTTCCACATTCTTGTCCCTTCCCCAAACAAGTAATGGCCCCTGCAATGACATTCCTATCTTAAATACTAATTTTCAAGAAAAATGGAGCTTGATAGGGGAAAACTACTCATGAGTGGATGCTGAACCCAGTGAATAGTTTCCACAAAGAAGCCTGAAAAACTAAGAGAAACACTGACTTCTTTTTGGTACATTTAAATGAAATGTTGATATTTTTTATTTAACTGATGTATCTGTGTGTGCACATATCTATACACACTTTCTTAAAGAGAAAAACATAAACCATGGAAAAGCTTAAGGTATCTTAACCACCTCCAGATGGAGAGCAAACAGAGTAAGAGAGACTGCTAGAGAGAGAGATTGAAAACGGGTAAAAAAAGAAAGAGAATAGCTACTACTTCCGACTCTGGAAGACTCAGAGGTGCAAGCTGTTGGAGACTGAGAGACAATTATTAGCAAGCATACTCATTACAGTCCTTCCTGAGCTTCCCCTGAGTTAGTTGCTTTCTGGCCTGTTGCTCACCACACCCCAAGCACTTGTGTACAGATGGGAACTGCAGGAGTAGGTAGGAGTAGGAGTGATGGGTGGCTGGGCTCTCCCAGCCCCACAGGAGAGGACACACCACGGAGGGAGGAGAATGGCTGGGGAGAGATGAGGTCACTCTCAGAAGGATTGTCATGCTTTGATCTCCAGGAGTTGGAGGCGGGGAGATTAAGTTGATTCTTATCCTCCAAAACCTCCTGATCAGTAACTGATTGGTCTCTGCTGGAGGCAATATAATGTGCAACCCATTACTCAGATAATGAATAATGTAAGAAATCTTTATCTGGATGGCCCTAAGTACATATTTTTTTCCCTGCAAAATCTAATAATTTGTAAATCTACCTTCTCAGTAGAGGCGCAAGTTATCATTCTTTAATTAAGAATGTCTACTGTTTGCCTAACTCTATCAACAAAAAGAATGAAAATGATTCTACATAATTCTACATTCTTAAAATCATTTCAGAGATGGCAACAGAAGAAAAAACAAGAAAATGCACCCCACCATTACTTCTAAAGAATACATAAGAAAAAATTTCAAACAGCTTTGCTTGCCTGAGACTGCTCAACTATTGCAAAGAAAATTCAGTATCAGATTTTGGCCAAATGAAATGTTGCTGTAACTATGTATGCATAAACATTAAATGCATATTTTATAAAGATAAGTAAATTGTATTTAAGTTTTCCATACTAAAATACTTTCCATCACAAAATACTTATTTTGTGAGATTTTTGTAGCTCTAGATGAAGTTTCTCAGTGTGTTAATGCTTTTATTACTGCATCTGTCCCTATGCAAGACTTCAAAATAATTTCAGAAATGTAAACGATTCCTTTGTTTAGAACCTGGAATAGAAAATTTCCCTAAGGACTAAATGATTTAGGGTTTTTTTTTGGTACTGCTATACAATTTTAACTGTAACGCTATGTAGTGGAACTTTTGGCACTATTCCAATTTCATCTAATGACAGCATCAATTTTTTTTTTTTCCAATTGGAAATAGCTCAAAATTGTGATGATGTTAGCTTGTCAGAAACGAGACAAAAGGCTTATTTTGTATAGGCCACAAAACAGATGTTGACAATGTTTGGTTACCACCAGTCTTGTCTGGACTTCAAACAGATGACCTGGAAGTGAAAGGTCTTCTATCTCATTAATAATAATATAAGCTGTCAAATCCTGATGACCCAGTGTGTTCCTTAGCACAGGGCAGTAAGTCAGTACACTCAGCACACTACCAAGAAGTCTGGATAGAGGGTTTATCACATTTAGTCCTCAAGCCAATGTGGACTAGGCTTGGATGGAAGATTGGCTCCTGTTTAGCACTACTAATCACAGAAATGTTACTTTCTAGAAATATTTATACACTAAAGTTTAGAGTTGCTAAAGTTAGGGCAGTGCTGGGGTGGTGCATCTCACTCAAACCTTACTGGCACTTTTACATTGTGGGGGGTTTCCTTCCACCTAGAGACAGCTGTCTAAGAAGAAGGGAGGATTCTGTAGATATATTTAGACTAAGATGCATTAAAAGCAGTTACTGGCTTTCCATGGGTTTATTTGGATGGGTTGGTCAATCTCTTCATATAATGGAGTAAATAATATGTATTTATTCTTTCAAGACTATTGTGAGGCTTTAATTCACCATGGCTTATGAGGAAACCAGATTCTGAGTTGATTGAGCCCATGCAAGTAACTAGACAGGTGCTTGCCAAAGCCTTTTGTCTTCCAGAAATAACCTAAAGCCTCATATCCTCCTATCCTTATTTCTTTTTTTCTTTCTAGAAACTACTCTTTAGAGAGTAGTAATAGACTTTGTCAGTGATACTTTGCTTGGCTGGGGTCTATTTGCTGTTGCCACCAGCTGTATGACAAAATAGGTGAAATGCGATCCAGTTACAGAACATGCATCTTTCAAAAAAGTCATTAAGGCTAAATTCTGCTCTCAGATTCGCAAGAACAATTCTCTGCAAGTCGACTGCAACTGCACTACAAAGAAAAGAGAATGCATTTCAAAAAAGTAAAATTCATAAAACCCGTGGTTCAACATTTATTTTTTTTTTTAATGACCTATGTTAGTGCAGGATCAGGGCTTTAAAAGAAAGTTTGAGGAAAGAATATTAATTATGTATTAAAACATATTTCCCTTTGAGAATGCCAGTTTACAATATTAGAATACATTCACATATTTTTCATTTTGAAAAAAAAAATCATCTACTAAGCAGAAAACAAGCTGTTAGGAAAGTTGCATCCTCAAGCTCTTATAAGAAAAGGTAAGTACTTAAGTGCCCTACTGCAGCATTAGAAAAATAAAAAAGGGAAAGGGGAAGAGTTAGCAATATCAACTCACTACAGTGGATTTGATTGTCAGTCACAGATTTGCAATATATTAGAAAAATGTTAAAATTGTCTGGTCTATCTCAATCATTAGTTCTAACAGAGATATGACTTGCCTCTTGAAGTGAACAGTCTGGGAAGAAAAGGAGTTAAAACTGAAACAGAAAAATGTAAAATGTTTTAATACATAAATGCTAAAACAAGAACAACATGTGTCGATAACTTATACTGTAAGACAGTAAAATATTGCTTCAGTTAAAAATCTCGATGCAATTTTAGAACTCATAATTCTATGACCATAATAACATGGAATCTGATTTTTATATTTTACTAAGATGCTACTTAATATTATGAAACCTGACCAACTTCCATTGCAACATATGGAATACTAAGATTAAATAATAAAAATATTCAGACTAGAATTATTGAAAAAATCTCCATCCCATATGCAATTTATCAAAGTGAACTTTACATTGATTTGTGCCAAATGGTTGATGAAAAACTACAGAGAGCCTCTGGAACAAAAGGTATTTACAGATATGTTCGTATGAGCAGCCTCAATCTGTTTCAAACTTTCTTCTTTATTTATTTTTAGTTTTAAGTTCACAAATCAAAATATTTTAAAATTTATATTCTCTTAGTTAAAAGGTTTCTAAAACTTAAGGGCTTGTCTCTTTAAAAGGTGCCTTAGTTTCATGGAATAAACAATGTTAAATGGTTTCAGTTAAATGTGGACAATCTTAAATCAATTTAAACCTGGTTTATAATGATTTTGTTTAATTCCTGTCCCTTACTGAGACAAACCAAATCACTGCAAACCAGGTTTAAATTGATTTAAGCTTTAAAGTTAAATTGGAGGCACATCTGAATATAGAAATTCCTATGTGTCATTCCACCCTGAACAGTAACTAGATATAAATGATGCTGTAATCTACCATAACCTGATATATCTCAATTTTTTCCATATCACATACAGTGAATCAACACACTCTTTAGAATTAGACAAGAATGGACAGTTTATTTGGACCTGTTCTTCAGAGCTGTCTTAAGTCATTCCAACCTCCCTAGGCACAACCCTCTCTTTGGTTTTCTTGATTTCAGTTACTGGACTTAAATTTCAGAGTCACATTGTAAAAACTGAAAGTTGTGGAAAGCAGTGGCATCATTACATGCAAAATCATGCAAAACAATGCAGCAAAACAGAGGGTGTGGAGGGACTCAGTCTTTTTTCACTGACTGGTGGAATTTACAGAAGACAGATATGATTCTATGACCATGAACTCTCAAAATCATTTAAGCTCCAAAAGTGAGCAAGAGTTGAGTAGGAAGGCTGCAGACAAGCTGACAGTAAAAACGAGGCAGTGGAATGTGGATTTGTTTTGAAAAGTTCATAGGTTTTGTTCAGAGGTTCATAGTTCATTTTGTTCATTTTTGTTCATTTTGTTCATAGTTCATAGGTTTTCTGACGCAGCACCATCACCACATCACCACACCACACTCGGATGTACCTTGCTTGTCCTGTTAATCTTGATAGGGAATGCAAAGGCTGATTTCAGACACTGTTAGGACAGATGTCCTGTCAATACTTCACAAGTTTAAGCTACTATAATTTCTGTTTCTAACCCTGACAAGATCTCCCAATTTCTACAAACTGTAAAAGGACAGAAATTACTGTACCATGTAGGAACAGGGGATGTAGTGTGTGCAGTGATCTATACTAAAAGGGTACATTCATTGCATATAAATACTCAAGGATGCACAAAAAGGCTAGTTTTTTGCAGAGGATGCAGCAATAGGGATTGCACCCCATCAGTGTGTTTGAACAAAATAGCAGTGTTGGCACATAGATAAGAACACCGTAGCTGACTGTGGGATTTGCTAGGCTGGGGCGGAATTCTTCATGTCCAGTTCAAATCAATATTTCAACGTAATTGCATATTGCAGTCTCTAAACGACAGCAACTGTACGCATATTTAGTTGGGAGCACTGTTCTTAGATACAAGAACTTAGCCAAAAGAGCACTG
This sequence comes from Heliornis fulica, assembly GCA_013399135.1. Taxonomy (NCBI): domain Eukaryota; kingdom Metazoa; phylum Chordata; class Aves; order Gruiformes; family Heliornithidae; genus Heliornis; species Heliornis fulica. Next base: position 336,190 of record VXBZ01001452.1, read on the forward strand.
GTTTTCCTTCTAAAAGAGAAAGGGATATCTGTCAGATTATCCCAGTAATGGTCCTTCTTGTCTTGCTATTTTCTTAAGAGAACAAGTGTTTCAGCAATGGTTAGCTGCAGATCGAGGAAGCGAGCAGGCCGACATACAAACTGTGCTAATCATATACTGAAGGTAGCACCCAGATAAAAGCATTGGCTTCTCTCTGCTCTGGTCTAGTTTCAGAGTATGAGACTAATTTTCACTTAGGCATTTTTTGCTTTTGTTTCTTTGTTTCTTTTGGTTTTTACAATCTTATCTCTGCTACAGATTTCTACTTTGTTGTCAGAAAGAAGTGAAGGAGCAAGGGTAGCTATGCAGGAAAAAACACCCCTGAGAACACAAAACTTTCTGTTGGTTGAGTAAATTAATAAAGACACTTAAAAAATTTAAAAGTCTCATAGTGCATTTCATAGTTCTCACAATTTTATCTGGTCTGAGAGGAGAGTGCATTTTCAACTTTCAGTATGACTTTCTTTCCAGACCATGTACCTAGGAAATACAGGACTGTGGAAAAGAACTGTAACAGAACCTGCTAGAAGACCTAACTGCATGCCTTCACACAGGGAGAAAGGACCAGAAGGTATTTCTCATGTATGTGTTTACACGGGATCCCTTCCCAGCTCATCTGCTAACAAAATTCATAGTTTGGTTACAGTTTCATTCCTTCCTAGATCCTGTTTACAACAGGCAACTTTTCCCCTCACTGTGACAGATGGGTAGAGATACTGCAGACGCCCCTTAACTCTGTCAGGGAGAAAAGTGGGTGCCAGCAGGAGTGCAGGTGTCTCTCCACAAGCTGCAAAGCTCTTGAGAACAGGTTATGAATGCACACAACCACACTGACAAACCCCTGAATTATGGAATTAGTCCGCATTTCCATTTTGACATTCCCACAATGTTTTTTTTTAATGAAAACACTTGAGGTATTGCATCTGTTGAAAGACTGTGCATCAGGCACACACTTTGCAACATCAGTTTCCCTAATTTGTAGAAGTAGAACATCATATTAAATCTAGAACACAAAGAGTCTGTACTGGAATTGTATGTTTAGCTGTCAATACTAAGATGCTAACCACAAAGGTTAAGGATAACAAGTTTAAATGAGCCTTTTGAGTCATAGCTTAGTTGTAATGAAAAATATAATTACCTGCAAGGTTGTCAATCTCTTTCTCTTGGAGGAGACTAACAGCATCATCATCTCCTTCCAGCATAAGCTCTGTTTCTGCATTCTGATTTACCACAGCTTGACTTCGGAAAGTTTTCTTTGACTTCACTACATCCTCTTCGGTGCCTAAAAAAAAAGTACAAATGTTGTGAATGCTGATGAATAATACTTTAAATACAAACCAACCATAGTCAAGTAGTAAAAAATACAGTATCCTTTATTGAAAAAGGCAAGGAACATTTTAAAAAGCTTTATTGAGGTTTACAAAATATGCAGCGTTATTCTGTCTTTCGGAATATATCTCAAGTAAAATAGAAATTGTTTCACAAAGACTCTTCTGCTTTTCATAACTCAGGCACTCAGAAAAGACTAAAAAGGGACTAAAAGCATGGGGGAGGGAACTTTGCTACACATCTGTGCGATTTTAAGGAGCACAATAATAAAATTGGTGTATGGGCATGTGACAATTACCTCAAAGGACTTCACAGCAATGCCTTACCCTTTCTTCTTTCCTACAACTGACTTCTATTCAGTATGACAGTTCCTTACAGTAGGAGATATACCATCTTACACTGGGAAGGTTCTAGTAGTCCTTGCCGTTGTTTATTGCATGATGTAAGAAGTTAATCATAGTGTAGTCAATTGACAGTATATCATAAATAGCTTTCATGTACTGTTACGACATCTGCACACTGTTTATTTCTTAGATGGGGAGAGGTCATTAGGTTTTCTTTGCAGTAAGTTCTTTGCATTAGTTCTTTCTTTGCAGTACTATAGGCTTGTAGCCTATAGTACTGCCTATTTTGTTGTTCTTGTTTGTTGCTTGTTTTTGTTTTTCCTAGATGCAGAAACCTGTGTCTTCAACTTGGACTATACAAGGTATGGGCATCTCCAGTTCTGCCAACCAAGAAACAAAACCCAAACCTAATCTTTTCTTTCTGTATGGTAAAGTGAAAATTTACTGAGCTACAGAACAATGAATGAAATCTGAGCAAAAGAAGGCTCGTGTGGATTTTGTTTGTCTTTCACAATGCCTGAACTTCACTATTATGTCAGATGTAAAATCATGAGGTAAAGCCCAATATAAGACTCATGGCCTTGTATTAATGTAGGACAAGAAGGATGAATGTAGTAAGTTGATAGGTTAGTGAAGATCCATGGAATGGAACTGATGTGTCAGGCAGGTTTGTTATTGCAAACAGTGGGGAAAAGTGCTATGATTTTATCTCCTAATCTTTTAATTAGTTTGTGCACAGGAGAGTCACACCATATAAATAATAATGCCAGAGGCCTACTTTCCGTTAGTGTTTACTCCAAAGACCACTGTTAGTGTGCCACTTGATATTGGACTCCACCACAGCCTGAGACAACCCCATTTTTATACATTGCCTAATGTTAACCTTCTGCATTCAGAAATTGCTATTTCTACAGATCAGGTAAAGACAAACAAGTAAGCAAATCCCCATTATTTGCACCAAGCCCCAAATTAAGGAAAGCATCTCTAGTCCTCCTATTTGTTGCTCTCTCCATTAGCACCATCCTGATACCAACAGTGATAAAGACAATAATAATGCTGATATATGCTAATGCACAGTTTTGATGAGTTTAGTGATTAGCCTGTGATCACTACCACACTTGCATAGGTTACTGCTTAGTACAACTAACTGTAATTCACTCAATTTAAAAATGAAACAAGTAACTGATGGGTGGAAAGGTTTTCAGTATTAGGTTCAAAATTTGGGTTTGTTTGGTGGTCTGTTTTTGTATTTTTTTTTTTTTACATTTGGTGTATTTTAAATCCCTTGTGATGATGGTTCCAGTTACCAGATCACAGAAATATTCCCATTCACCATTGTAAGAAACATGATAGAGTAGAAGGCATTAAATTAGTTTGGCAAATTTGGAGCTCAGCAATAAGACAAATGTTTCTAAAATCCACTCTGATTTATAATATTAAACATACATTTATCTAAAAGAAATATTGTAAATGACACTTCTTTGTCCTGATGGAAAAACGCTCTGGTTTTGCTGTTGTTTAAATTTATCACTTTGTTGAGTGCACCTCAGTTTTGCTGTACTGTACCAAACATTTATCTAAATGAAAGTGTACGAGACCCAGAGTTGCCCTTCAATCACTATATCCTTTATGAATTAGAGTTCCATTTATCAAAATTACAGCAAGAAGAGTAAGGTCTCACAGGGCTGTCTCATTACAAGGCTTGTAAACACTGTCCTTACAAAGAAATGGTTTAACACCTAACAAATCAAAAACTGATTGGGAATAGAATTTATTTGAGATCATCTATCTTCGGAAGACGTGCTGTACTGAGTGCACTTCATGGCCTTTCTACCCATTCATCAAGAAATTAACAAGCGAATACCACAGACCACCAGATCTCCTCGGATCCTGAAACGTGAAATATGTTCAAAACAGATCTGTCACAGATGTTCTATTTTTATATTTCAAGACAACTTCAAAAAGGTTTTAAAATAACAGAACCTCTCCAAAGAAGAGTAAAAAGAAAAACAACCTGTCTCTTTAAAACCAGACAACAAACTGAATAAAAAATTATATGACATAAAACTATGTCTAGTATTGTTAACAATGATATAAAAAGGAGAGGTGAATAAATGAATACCTGATATTCCAGCATGTTTGAAAGAAATCAGAACTCAAATTATTATTTCAAAGCCCCAGCAATTACTATGAAATGAAATTAATTTTCAGTTATTTAGTCAAAAACTCTTTTTAGGACACAAGGATTATGTGTTTTACAGACACAATTTGGAATAGTATTACTGTCAATCCCTTTGTCTATTTAGAAAATATTTCGAATCCATTACAATAGAAAAAATAAAATAAAGCTAAATGTAATTTCAAGAAAGGAATATTTTGACATTGGGGTGCACATAACTGGAACTGGCAGATGCTATCAGCTCTTGTCCATATCAAACTACTTCTTAAGGGTTATTTTTCTAGACTGGCATTCAGCAAGAAGCCTTGAAATAAGCAGAAAAGTATTTCTTAAAACTACATTTTGCAAAGAAATTAAAAGTCATTCATCTCACACTGAACTTCATTTGAAGTTGGTGCATTGATTTCTTGAAACTTGGAGGCTCTGTCCTACGGATATTTCAAGAGAGTGTACGTATAAGGGTAGATAGGAAACTTAAAAAAAATCCATCTTTTGCTACACCTGTTACCATCTTGATAATTTTTAATTGTGCATATTAAATCCGGCTTTCTACAGTATGTTCAGGATAACTGAAAAGAGTTAATCTTTAAAAGAAATTAAAGAAACCAACTGGTGTTCCTTTACAAAACCACAACTTCCATTAAAAGGTGTGTATTTCACATGCCTGAAAGGTTATATGAGCTGCATACTGCACAGTGTTGACAAAAAATTACTCATCATTCCCAGTAGCAGTACTTTCCTTAAACAGAAATTACAAAGCAGGCAAAAAACCTCCAGCCCCACCAATAAAACTCCCACCCTAATAATTTCCAAGAACAAGAGAATCTCATATTATTTTGCAGCTACAACCTCTAGAAGTATTTAATACAGGCAATAGTTAAACAGGTTTTAGGGAAGTTATTTTTACATCTGCATTTTTGTAACTCTATTTTGAGTTAAATCAATTAATTCCTTGTTGGATTTTGTAGGTCACAACAGGTTCTAGGGGTGCAATCTGAATTTCAGATTACAGACATACTGTAAATGTCCAAACTCACAAAACTGCCCCTGAATATTTAAAAAAAAAATTCAAAATTAGCAATACAAATATAAATTTTTGCTGATCACATGTATGTTTATGTACACTTATTTTATTAGACATTACACTAATTACTGTGATTTAGTTGAATAGAGGAAGGGAATTTTCAATTATCTCTTCTATCAACTTATATATTCAAATATAGTATTCTTTTTCTTTGTATTTAGTACAAAATGAGGTAACAATATGTCTAATGTTAAGAAAAGTTTGCTTGGTCATACTGTAACCAACAAAGGGAGACTACTGCTTCTTATAAAGTTGTTCCCATAGTTTACTTCAACGAATTACCGATAAGGCAATTTATGCAGTGAGTGCTCTTTGATCTTTGAAGAGAGATGGCAGAATGGAAAGTTAACCTCATTTTAATGTTACCTAAATATACTGACAGGAAATTCTAATGTTTCCAAACATCTGGAAATCTGCTTCATGGGATGGTGTTCTTCTTTTCTATAAGAAAGCTTTTTCATATATTGTCTTTTACAGTTTTACGTGGCTTCTAAAGGAGCATTTTGACATAAGTAAAGTCTGTTCTTTTTACAGTAAAATGCTGCATTTAATTAAAAACTCTCTTTTATAGCAGTTAAAGTACAGTTTTTTGAGAAGCTTGGCTCTCCTCAGAAACTTTTAAGGGTAAAGTTGCTTTTTCCTCTTTACAGATCCCTGGTATGCACTGCTCTGCAGAACGCTGCTCTTGTTGCTCCATTGTAATCACCAAAGGTAGTTTTAAATATTTTATTGAATAAAGGAATTCAGAATTAACTCATCAGAAGAGGCTATGTGATAGGTCATGATGTGAACCGTGAAGTTATATCATAGGTAAAATATAACTTAGAAACAGAGTTTGAAAGGGCTAAGCTTTTTCTTGGAAGAGAAAAAACTTTTTTTTTCCTTATGGTACAAACAAACTTTTACAGTAATCTATGTGCGCACAGAAATAAAATGCAACGCTATTATCTACATTTTTTGTTCATTCCACATTGTTAATAGTTGAAAATATTTATAAAAAGGTTTCCTGAGAGAATCTTCCTGCTTTATATATTCTAACAGTTTAAAACCCTGCTAATCTTTACTAACTTGATTAAGCACCGGGACCCTGGCAGCAGCCACAGTTATGGAGAGCAGCTGCTTGGGAGTCTGTAAACTGACCTCTACAAAACCCAGAGAGATTAAATCATCGGCATGGTGACCACTCCACTCCACCCCAGCCTAACATCTTTCTGCAGGGCTGCAGAGCCACTCCTCCCTGGACTGCATCCACTCCATGGGAAACGCACTCCAGGTATCCCTGGGGCTGCTTGGGAGACTGTCCTGGCTTCGAGTAGCAGAGCGGTGCTGGCATATTGTGATGAACTGTCCCCACCTGTGTCTGCTAGAGTTGTTATTTAAATTGCAATGTGTTTCTGGAACTGGCAGCTTTGACTGGCATATAATTTAGTTTCCCCAGAGAACTAGAGAAGTGACTGTTATTAAAAGAAGGCTGGTTTTAATAGATTCAATAAAAGCCAGAGGAATCTAAATCATATTTTTGTTATTAAGGATCTTTGAAGAAATGAGGGAGAAAAACTATGAAAATTACGTAGAATCTAAAAATTACATACATCTCTATCAAAAATTACTTCCACCAAGAGAAAAGCCAAATCTCTTATTTTGTTTTCTATAATAGATAAATACCTGAAAATTTAATCATAGACATTCCAAACATTTTTCTCCAATATTTATACCTAATATCTGACCAAACGATCTTCTTTATGTGAGTCATTTGTAAATAAATACTTTTGTATACATTTGCCTCTTAAAAATTCTCAGATGTTTTGCATTGTAAAAAATGAGACTGATGCAAACTATACCAAAAAGGAGATGGAGAATACAGTCAAGGTCAAAATGCACAAGTTTCTTGGATGAGGTTGAGGGCTTTATAAACAATAAATACTTGTACTTAAAGTCAAAGTGTTTTGTATTAATATAAAAGGTCCTACACAAAACAAAGATAAAGATACCGTACTGGACACTTGTTATTTTTGTTGTTTGTAGATAGGAAAACTGGGGTTCAGAGTGGTTAGAAAAGGAATTCTAGAAGTCAACATTATTAATATATTCATTTGAGATTTCAGGTGTTCTGAGCATGCAAGAAATGATCCTGCACTGATTCAGCACTGATCATAAACAGCCAAAGGGTGTCAGAGCTGGATATTCCCAGTCCAGCTGGAATAGTTAGAAGGCTTTTCCAGGCTTCTGAAGGGCAGTCGTCATTCTGACTGGAACCAGAAGAAGTCTTTCTAATGGGAACTTAAAACAGTCAAATGTTTATACTTGGATTAAGATGTAGTTTGCCACTGTAACTTGTGCACACAAGAACAGATTCATATTTCATGACTGATGACCTTTACAAATCTGTGTCAGTTTGAAATGCAGCCTCTTGGTGTATATTGTAACTTGATAAATTGCAGAAAGAAACTGAATTTTCTGGTAGGTTGTGGATCACTTAAACAGGTAAAGATGATTCAGAGGAAAAATAATTAAGAGCAATAAATTTTTTCCTAACTGTGTTTCCAGCCATTTTACAGAAGTACAGTAAGAGCTGTGAGGAAAATAACTACATCACACCAACAGTTATTGCTCAGTGGAAAGGACATCAAGGACACTTGCAAGTAAGAGAATTGGATCAATATTAACGCGATTTTCATTTCATGCTTCCCCAACTCCAGTAAGCTGACAATATACTCTGATTATGTGAACTGCCTCTGAGTAACATAGAAAAGGTTATTAGAGCAAGAGGTGGAAATGGAATGCACTTTTTATATTGACAGGTCTGCTAATAGAGTGTACTGATTTTCAAAGCTGTGCAATGCATTTTCACAATTTGGTTTTGACAGCAAAAAGGAATTTCATTTATCCTTAATTCAAAATATTCACTTGTAAGCAAAGGTTTCTTAAGACAGGCCACCGAAGACGATAATCAAACTATTTCAATAGAAAAATGTAATTAATAAGTTAAGAAGCAAAAGGTGATTGAATTTAAATATGTATGACATGATAATGAAATAATTCTGCTAAATGAGGCATTTATTCTTTTGAAACAGAATCTGATAAAATGCTTTTAAGATAACATTTAAGTGAAGAACATGTCATATCTCAACATTGAGGTCTGGATTTTGTCTTGAAAGTTTTAGGTTAGTTTTGAGTTTGAAACACTGAACTTGAGCACAGATTCTGCAGGAAGACCCATGGTCTGACTATCTGCTTGCAGAGCCTGAAGACAGGATCAAAGTTATTTGACTTCTAAAGAAGCACCTCCTGCACCGAGGAATTGTGCCCACATATGCTGACCTCAATTTTGCTTCTTGCTTACAGAAAAAAAAAAAAAATCTGTTTGAAAAAGGTTAGTACCGATAAAGCCTTGGGAAGAAATGAAGCAGTCTAGAAATACAAACACCGGTGTATGCTAGCAGCTCAATGGTAATGCACTGGCACGTGAGAAATGGGATCTTAGCTCCCATGGGGGGTCTTCCTCACCAATACATCTAAACCTTACCTAACATTTAAAAAGTAGAGCCTTCAAACTATGAGGCTGGTCCAAACCCTAAATTTTTTGAAAGAAAGATATAGCTGTAGTATTGTGATTTGAATTGTCCCTCTTTGTGGCCAAACCATGGACAATTGTCTGCTACAAGGCAACTTCGTCCCTCACCAGTTAAGCTGTTGCTATTAGATCCTAACAAGATCAGCTCTTTGGAAACAGGCACTGTACAGAGACATAATAGGACAGCTAAAATTTTTTTCTCTAGTGCACAGAATGAAGGATTAGGTAGTAAGTATATAAAATGCTTTAGAGTAGCTATCATAATTCCAGTAGTTATTTAACACTTTTAAGAAAGCCTCACCAGCTCATGACCAGTGCTTCAAGAAAACAATTTGCCAACATGTCTGAAAATGTTTTTACTTTCTGTAATGGTAATCTTCTCAAATGAAATTCTGCTCTTTTGAGACATACAGAAGTAACATCTTATGCAGTCTGTACACAGGCAAAATCTCCTATACATGACATAATGTCTCCTGTAACTGTTTCTTAAAAGGACTGTCCCCATTCTAGATAAATAATAATTTTGCCAATACAATAATTTCATTATAACATCTAGATTTACTTTTCATTACATTATCTTTTACCGTGCAATTCCAAGTAGTTCAGTGTGCTATGCTGCTTTGTTGTTTTTTAAATATTTTTTTTTCCTGTGCAAATTTCATTTCATCCTCAAGTAGATCCCTACATTTTTAGAACTGGCATACATCATTTTCACTTCAGCAGTAACAGTAACTGGTGGGAGGAACTGCTTCTATTTCTGTGGAGATCAATGCCTATAGCAACACCAAAGGGCAGCACCCACAGGATATACACATTTGTGAGACAGCAGTGTGGCCCTAATGCTGGGATATTTAACTCTTAGCTCTACTAAGGGACTATGCTCTAGTAGCAACAGACAGCGCTTCTGTATGAACAAGGTTGTTGTAAAAATATGAGCTCATAGTTCCTGAACCTAAATGCAATTATTTATCAATTTAAAATAAAAGCTTTGCTATTTGCTTGATTTGGGCTATAATTTTACTCCCTTTTTTAAAAACAAAAATAGCTGCAGTTTTAAAAAATCTTTGTTTCATACAGTCTAGCAGATAATAAACAAACCATAGTAGTACATAAGGTATAACTGAGATAAGGCAGAGTCTGAGGGTCTATTACTAAAACAGCTCATGAGATCATCTACACGATATTCATTATTTTGTCTGTGAAACAGGTGAATGGTAATCACTGTTCCATTAGTTAATACACACTGTGTGTATATTAAGGAGAACTAACTCACAGAAATCTTAGCAGCAGTTGGCAGTAAAGAAAAAAGGAGAGCAGTATTTCATTTCACGTTCCGCTGGGCAGCCGCGTGGGGTTTGTGGCGTCTTTCCTTCTGCTTTACGAGGATCGCAAGGGAGCGCAGACCTTCCACGCAGCTGAAGGGATACTTGCAGAGTTGCTACACCTATCTTAACTTTGCAAGCATCAACAATGCTATTCTCCATTGAGACTGGACTTGTGATGCTATTTAGACAACACGGTCAGCTTTTTTGAAGTTATGGCATGGAATGACTTGTACTGTATGGTAAAAGAGACACCGATAAAATACTGTTCAAGCATTACACACAGTCCTTACAACTGGGAAAATATTTCTACTGTAGATGATGTCCGGGGCTTTACACAAATACACTGGAAGGTGCACTTTTTAGCCATACCACAGGGGTAAGAAAAGTCACGTCATGATGCAGCGTGAACAAAGTGAAAACCAAAATTAAATATATAACTGGAAACACACATAATATGCTGGCTGATAGAATTTTTAACAAGGTGTCTTCCTTGTCATGCTCGTTAGTGGTATGTTTGAGAACTTTTCTATAAAATTTGGCTTTTAATACAGTTCTTTCATTAGACGGTTCTGAACCCTGTACCTTCCACAACACTGAAGCACATAAAATCTTCCAGTCTGTTTCACTACACTGGTGGTTTTGGTGTGTGTTTCAAAGCTAATGCTATAAAACAAGGAACACATAATAAGTGGTATTGAGGCACTCGCTGTACTTGTATGGATATGGTATAGCCAGTGCACATATAAATAAGTCTTTGTTTCTTGTGCAAATCTTACTATTTATGTAAGACCTGTAGATAATTTTTATGTGAGATAATGGAAATATGTTTTACGTGATAAATGTAAATAATGCGATGTACAAAGTTGAGTAAAAACTACTTTGACATATTAATTATTTTGGTATAATTAAATATTACTTTTGGCTTTGGCTTTTAATTATATTAAAAGGTATATCATATGTGAAAATGAATTCTTTACTTTTATGATCCATACATACCAATTCTGTTCACTTTCTAAAGACAAATAATCACCTATATCAAAGATATTCCTGCAATCTCTCTCTATCGATTTAACCCATCTTTACCTTTAAGCAGCCCAGAGGCTCTCAGACACCTGTGCCCACTGCCTGAAAGGCTGTCATGCCTCCTACTGGCAGTCAGAAAGAGTGGGACAGTAAAGGCTTTTAAAATCTGTAATGTAAATTTGTGATCTCCTAATTCTAGGCTGCAGTGGTTGCTGCTTAGCAGGCTGTCCTAGCCAGGTCTTCAGAAAAAACCTTCTTCTGTACAGGCAGAAGTGGAACTTCAGCTTTAATTTTTAGACCCATCTGATCCATCCAGCTTTCACTTCTTTATTCAGCGTTTATTGGTATTACTGCCTTTTTTTCCACTGGCAAATGATACATATTTCCACTTACTCATCTGCAAAGCGGACAACAGTGTCCTGAAGTCAAGAAGATATCAAGAATATGAAGAATGGAGAAAATTTAACAACAGAATATTTTGTGCTTTTAACTATAGCCAAAGAAGATTTAAAATGCTGTTACTCCTTAATATGGAGTCTTAAAGCATAGAAAACAGGAGGTAACAAAAGCACATGGTAAAACCTGAGTCCCAAGAGCTACATTCTCTCAGCTGCAAAAGCTGTTCTGAAGGATTATTAGAGGTTTACTGACAGAGTGTTCTTCCAAAATGTTTCTATGAGATATAGTGAATATAAATGGGACATTAACATCTATTTCTTTGTCAATTAGCAACAGAATTGAATTAATAGAACAAGTACACCCTTCACATGGGTTTGAAAACACATTGTAATTTACTGGTGTTGGTAAGCAAATTACTTTTCTTTGGCAGAACAGATAGATACCGTGTCTTTTTTCACGTGAAAATATAATGGTGGGAGGGAGAAAAACACAGCTAGAATTGCAAGACTGGCGATGGTTGTGATGTTTAGACTTTAGGAATGGTTTTGCAGTCCAACTCGATTACTTCAAGAACATTCTAGAACCATATGCTTTCAGATAAACAAGTGCAAAACAGAAGTAGTTATGTTAACTCTTGGTAAAAAGCCAGAAAGTTCTGCAGTAAAATCTATTAGCTCAGACTTATAACAGCAGTTAAAATCCAGGTCATGACAGATAACCTGAAAATCTCAGAGGAAAGGCATTTGAAAGCCAACACAGAGGTTTTGAGGGGAAGAAAGAAGTTTTCATATCCTATTTGGATCTGCGCAAGCTTAAATTAGAGTAAAGACAGATTCTCACATTCAAGATTTGAGGAAATCATTAAAAAGAAATGACTGTCATGATTCTGTACTTAAAAAATATTGTAAAGCTGCTACAAAAATTCCTACGCTAGAAATAGCATATAAGAGGGAGCAGATGTTTAGAAACTGCAAAGGACTGACAGGATGCAGTCGCAACCCTTTCTGTTACCTAGTCAGAGAGCAAGAGCTCAGATACTGAGTGTTCAACAGAGTTCAGCACAGCAGCCTTCAGTACTCTTATCTAAACAAATTCCACTACAGTTCACACCTTGGAGCTGTTCTTCATTACATTACAGTGGGTTATAAGAATGATGATCATCATCATAATAGTAGATATATTTGTGATCGGGGGGAGGGTCAGAAAGAAGACCAAGTTAAATCTAGTATTGTACATTTAATTATTCTCACAATAGGATTTTGCTTTGCAGATCCTTCTACTAATACAGATTGTAAGTTCTTGTTCCTTGACTTTCCTTAAACAAATTTCATTTTCACCTGTATCTGACAAGTACCATGTAAAAGATTAAGGGGACACTACTATTATTATGTCATATTTTCCCTAAAACCCTATAAGAATGAAATATTTCAAATTTTATTTGGAGCAGCAGTGGATGGCACTGTTGGGCTACAATTACAAGGCTGTAGATGCAAATATTAAATTGTTATGCTTAAAAAATATTTAATGACTCCTTCAGGCACTCAATTTGGATGCAAACTCATTCATAACACATTGGAGATTTCACAGTCAGATGGGGAAGTTAGTTCATATACTGAAAGGACATTGTGTAATAGGAGTACTATTTTAGGTGCTCCAAGTGAAGCAGAATGCTTTACATGTTTGTCTCACATGGCAGCATGATCACATTTAAACTAAAGAGAAAAGAGGACTTACTTGATGACACATGGAAGCATTGTTATGGATTAATTTAATGACTGCATACATATTCTTAAAATGCTCAACCCTGAACATCAAGTAACATACATATGTTTCTTGTCCATAAAATCAATGCTATTTCTCTAAACTGCTCACAATTGTCAACTTATGTTTACTTACAAACTAAAATTAAGTGTGTATGAATGGAGTGAGGCAACAGTGTTTCTTTTTAGTTGAGGACATTTGTTCCTGATGTTCTCTTCTACATTTATATTTAAGACATTGCTTAAATAAATATTAGCTTGGGAGGTTATTTCAGATAAGGGTCATCACCAGCATTTCCCCAGAGCGATGTATTTTATGCTATTATGTGTTACTAAGTTTCAGGATAGGACATTAAGTAAGTTAAGAAAAAAATCTCAATATTTTTGTGGCTTAAGTAGCCAGAACAAACTCAATTTCCGTAATTATACTATCCATGAAAAAATTTACGCTACAAGTGTTTTATGATGATCCACACCCGTTCAACATCTTCATTAATGACCTGGATGATGGGGCAGTGTATCCTCAGCAAGTTTGTACATGGCATGAAACTGGGAGGAGTGGCTGATATCCCAGAGGGTTGTGCTGCCACCCAGAGGGACCTCAGAAGGCTGGAGACATGGGCTGACAGAAACACAATGAAATTCACCAAGGAAAATTGCAAAATAGTGAGGAACAATGCCAGACACCAGTATGTGCTGGGGGCCACCCAGCAGCAAAGCAGCTCTGCAAAAGAGGACGTGGGGCTTCTGGTGAACATCAAGTTGAACATGAGCCAGCAATGTGCCCCTCCTACAATGGCTAAGCTATCCTGGGGTGCATTAGGCAAAGCATTGCCAGCAGGTAGTGGGAGGTGATCCCTCCTCTCTACTCAGCACTGTTAAGGCCGTATCTGGAGTGCTTCTTCATTCCTTCCCAACAGGTATTTACACACACACATATATGTATATGGTCTCCTTGAGCTTTCTCCCCCTGGACTAAGCAAAGAATATTTAAAGAATATCTGGATTGATTTAAAAATGAAAGCAAATGTAAAAGAAGCCTACAAAATGTTCTACAAACTCAACCCTGAACAAGAAAGCTGTTTATATCGATGAGGTGCAGAAAGCAGTATTTCATAGCATAACGTGCCTTTAATCTCTTACACGGTACATAGAGAATGCTCTCACTGCAGACACACCTAGAAAAATAACTGGGTTTTATGAATTTAGTGGGCCTGCTAAAAAACTCTGCTAAGTGATGATCCTATATCAGTTGTCTTCAATTTGCTTTCAGTTTTGCATTAGTTACTTCAAAAAAAATACTCCTTTCTTAAAGATTGTTCTGGAAACAGTGTTGATGAAACTGTTCTAGAAATATGGTAGGATTTTTCAGTAAGTAAAGACAAGAGATAGCATTAAGATAATGAAATCAGAGGACTTTATGAAGCTGATAAAAAGTAATATTTTTATATATATATATAATTTATGGAATAACTTTGACAGACAGTCTTGAATTTATTGTAAAATTCAAAACAAAAGATATCTCCAGCTTGTCAGCAATGTCATCAGCATTTACAACCTAATATATCAAAATACAGAGCCCAAAATCCAGGGTATCTGGAAATGGGGACTAGTTTTTCAGACTTCCTAGAATAAGGCATTTGATTTTACAAGGTTACATAAAGCTTCTGAAGAGAGATGATGAAATTGAGCATCTCCAGTTCACTGGACGTTTGATTTCTTCAAATGTCTTATCAGCATAAAATATCAAAGTAAGTTTGTTTGTAAAACACTGATTTAGTTCTGGAACAATGTTTGGCATATGCCAAATGAAACCAGCTTCTTACCAATTTCTCCAGAATTTTGCCCCACTATCATGCCCCAAGACTGACTGCAGAAGGCAGGCAGCCCAGCAGTTCAGAGGATGGAAGTCAGGAGCTGTGGGAGCTGGGTACGTTTTTCTTTAACAATGTGGACTCTTAAAAATTAAATCTTCCTTTGAACTCCATGCGACAACCACGGTTGTTGTTCTGAAGACAGGGCCAAGTTTGAGTTTTCAAACTACCAGTTTCATAGCTGTGAACCCACACAACCGTTCTTTTAAGCAGCACTTGCTAAAAGCTAAATGTTCTGGGAATGTAAGTCCTTCAGCAGCCAGTAATTCTTTGAAAGTCCATCAAGCCCATCTGCTTTCACAAAAGTAGATTTCAGATTTGAACATTTCAGATTTCAAAACCTGATGCTTTTAAACTCTGTTTGTATAATGAAACTGTATTTCTGATGATGAGCACACACAGTATTTGCTGAAACTTAGAGCACTAATGACAAGTCCCAGAAGGAGCCATACACAGTCTGCTTCAGCTAGAACCACTCTTGAAATAAGGTTGCTAATTAGATGTCCAAATACCTAATGGAATGAGTAACATACAATATGCAAGTTCAAAAGCACTTGACATACTGCACTTATAAGACATATTTGTAGCTTTGTTTCAAAACCTGAATGTATTACATATTACATTAGGGAGCCTTTTTTTTTTCTTTATTTTTCTTTCTTTTTTCCTTTTGATTTTTTTTCAGTCTAAGCATTCAGAATCTGTCATGATAATCAGCTTAACAGGCCAAATATTCTTGAGCACAGACATTAGAAATATTTGACCAGCTTACTTATATACGTTTAGAACAGGGGCACTGAGTTATTCTTGCTTGCTTCCACCAGTCCAGACTAATAAATCTGTCCTTTCTTGGACCCCCTCTACGTGCAAATGGTTTGTGGACCACAGTTTTTAAAGACTGAAAGACCAAAGCTTAATAAATTAACTCTTTTGCTCTTAAAATGACCTTTGTGGAGCAGTATTCTGTCTCTCTGGCAGGGTGGTACAGTAGTGTCTCATCTATACTAATCTCCAATGACTGTAAACTGTTAAGGTGATTAACTGGAAGAGACAGTTCTTTCACCACATGTACAGAATCACTGTGAATTGGGTCATATCTGCATACTTCATGTATTTCTTGGTAGTAAAATTTGGGGAAGAGATGTAGAGTTCACAATCACTCATACAATTATTTTTTTCTTTTCCTTTCAGCCTACAATTTAATCTTTTACACTGAAACCCTATCTAATCTTTAAAGAAGAACTGTTTAAAATCCATCAACACTGTAACATCAAGAATCTACTAAAAGTTTCTAGGTACTTCAGAATCCAATTACAGCTTTCACTTTGATACTGCAATAAGTAGTATCCCTTCACCTTCACAAAAGTGAAAAATGGATTCATATTTCTATTCAAGTAAGAATTTAACTAAAACAAAAGGGCACAGCAGAAAATATGCTGAAATAATTACACTTGAATTTGAAATCCAGACATGAAAGTTGTTTTAACAGATTACAAACAAACGCAGTGCTTAATATAAAAAAACTTGGAAATGGAGGAGACTAATCCAAAGGGGAAAATTCCCCAGTCTATCCCTTGAAAACACTGTTGGGACTCCAGCATACCTAGAGTCTCAAAAGACAGCTATGTGTATAGCTGTAGGAATAACATACAATTTTTCACACAGTTGCATATAGCCATAGAAACAGGTTATTTCTCATTGCAATACTTTTTACTTGCCAGGTACTTCAAATATATATCTATACATGCATGTATTCATATGCACACATACATAAATATATGCCTGCTTATTATATTTTATCAAAACTAGACATCTGAACATGCATGCAAATGGCTGACTAACAGACTGTAGTTAAAGAGAAGCTTTACCTACTTGCCTGTACCAGAAATATTTTGAGAGAATATTATTTCCCAGTAGTAGATCATATATAATACTTCCTACAGGAAATTAACACTTTTTTTAGCTCTTGAAGGTAGAAGTGTTGTTACTTCTCTAAAACAAATATATAGATCACATAGTCTTAATTTCTCTTCTATCCCTTGATAGGGATGGAAGAGAAATTAAGTATCATATAATTCCAGTACTCATACATCCAACATCAACTCTGATTTAATACTAGAGTAGCTGTAGAGCACTTTTTTATTTATCAAGGTCATATCTTGATGGCTGCACAAGCTTAGATAAATCAGGTGTTAAGCAGGCACATCTCCAAGGAATCTGGAAATTCTCTCATCTGCAATCCTCAGCATATCTTATTATTTACTGCCAAAGAAATGACTGATTAATTTTGTCATCTTTGCTCTGTGATTTTTGCTCAGCTGAAACTGTCTGCCCTCTTCTTCAATGCCTTATCAGACCTATTTAAGTTGATGCCTTTGATCGTAGACACTGAGGAGCTTGCTGACTTAGGCTTTGACTAAACATTCCTCCACTGCAATATTTATGCACAAAATCCTAAATGATAACTGACAGTCAATGTAGATAACAAAAACTTGTAAGATGTTTCCACTATTTTACTGATGCTCAAAATAGCTTTACTTGTGCTAGAGGTATCAGTCAAGATGAAAAATTTCTATTAATATAACAAAGGCCAAACAAATTTTGCTTTGATGAATAGTTTAATTCTCACAAAGTAACTGAGGTCAGGAAAAAAATCTTACTAGAAAACTATGCAGCATTTAAAAAAATGCTTTAAATTCTTTATGTAGTGTGATACTGTGCTTAGTTTTGGAAGCTAGGGGCATTTTACTATCAAACTGTTCCAAACAAAATTATCAAAACAAAGCTAATAAAAAAACCCCCCAAAACAATGAAAGTTAAACCCTATGGAAAAAAAAAAATGCCTCCAGCTCTTTATTAATCACATTCCAGCACCAGAGGCTAAAAGTACATCAAACTGCACCAAATCCTTTTCACATGACAACCTCATAAATTATTCAACTCATTAGTAACACCAAGAGGCATAAAAATAACATCAGTGTTAAGGATGTTTTCTTACAGGGAAAGGTCAGCTGAAAGTTTCAGTATTAAAAATCCAAAGGCTTAAGCCTCTAAAAGTAAGTACATCTAGATAGAATCCATGAATTAAAAGTTTAATGCTTGCAGGTTTAAAATTCCTTATGTTAATTTTTATATATATGTGAAAATGTAGAATTATTTATTTTAATTCTGCAAACAGAGCAACTTCAGTCTATCATAATTTGAGGTGTACTATCTCTAAACACATCCGAGCTTTAGTGCTCACAAAATTTAGGAAAATTAACTGGTGAGTAGCATGAAATTCTATGTAAACAATCCAATGTGAAACTAAAACTACTTCAGGTTTTGTTTCTCTTGGTTGTAGCTTTGTCTTCCAGGCTAGCTGTACTACCAATGTCGCTGTACTACCAGGCAGCTGTCACCTGCACTAAAGTACTAGAACACAGAAACTACATATATGAAGGCGATCTTTGCAACATACTGAAACTGTTTCATTTCAACTTGTATTATAGTTCTCATAAAAAACCCCAAGCAAACCATTTCTAGCATCCTCTGCGTACAATCTTATCCAATAATGCAATATTCCTACTAGAAGGGCATGAAGCAAAGTCCATCTAAGTAAATGTAAAGCTCCTGCTAGTTTTATAACAGGATAATATAAAAGGTAACACTTTATTCTGTTTTAATGCTAGTTTAATATAAAAAATAAAAAAATAATCAATAAGGATAATTTAAGAGGGTTTATTCCTGTATAATGCATAAAGCCTGTAGTTTTGATGATTATTTGCATTACAAAAGCAACACAGCAATTAGCACAGTTTGGTGTCTGACTCTTGTAAGACCTCTGGTGCTTTTGAAGAATACAGAGAAAATAACCCTTTGCCAAATATGCAATAGTATATACTACTGTGGGAAATCTTCTCCCAAACACAGTTTATGAACAGTTTATGATCTTAAGTACAGCATATGATAGCATTCACATTTAAATATGTATTAAATTACACTAGCTGGTATAGCCTCACATTCGGATTAAAATTTATGTGTAACCTGGTTCGAATCCCAGCTATTTGCCTTAACAACCTGCAAAGCTGGTGAAATGTGTAGGTCAGTTTTGTATCTACAACATTCAGAACTTCTAGCCTTTGGCTACACATCAGCTGAAAGGTTCAATTTGCTTTGTGTATAATTATTTCATTTTTTACTCCTAAATGCTAAATAATGCCAAGAATCTTTTTTTTTTTTTTTTTTGTTTTTCAGTACCACAGGTTAAAAAGGACAGAAAACCATCTTAATATTCTCTAAAAAAATCACATCTTTGTTATGATAGAGAGATACCCC
Organism: Heliornis fulica; assembly: GCA_013399135.1. Taxonomy (NCBI): domain Eukaryota; kingdom Metazoa; phylum Chordata; class Aves; order Gruiformes; family Heliornithidae; genus Heliornis; species Heliornis fulica. The sequence goes on from VXBZ01001452.1 coordinate 355,434, forward strand.
AACTTAAACCTGAGAAATAAATTTGCCTTAGAGTTCTAGAGTCCTCAGGTTCAGTGTGCTGTAAAGAATTCACTACACATATGAAACTTTCAGATGGTATAAAGGAATTTTTAAGCATATTCTTCCTTCCTCTTTTATACTCTTTTGCATCTCCATTAAAATCAAATACCATCTAGTCATCAAATTCCTAGACTGAAGCTTCTATGTAGTCAGTTCACTATTCAAAGCACAATTATCCTTAAAACAATTATTTTAAACAAGTTCTTATCTGTTTCATGATTTGTTGAAAAAATTACTTTTGACTGGGATTACACATGACAGGATAAAACTTCTGATATTTAAAAAAACCTATTAATTCCTCATTCATGAAAGGTCTCCAGTGGAACTATTACATTGCATTAGTTTGATGGCCTAAGAGATTCATTCTGTCACTCCAGAGAGACAAGTTCAGTTACTTTTACCAGTGTCTCAAAATTAGCATCTGGGAGTGCTAGAGAGGTATAATGTGAATCCCTCGGGATCAGAGAATTTAACAGTCCACAAGCTCAAGTCTTCTGGTTTCTTAATGTGTAAGAATTGAAAGAATTGCTTTTCTAAGAATATATTGTCCTATGAATTCTCAGTGCTGTCCTTAAATAAGAAGGGATGCTATTCTTGGGGATTCAGGGACATCAAGAAAACACCATAAGCTGTATTTGTAAGCAGAAATTATTACTGACCATATTCCACAGCAGCTTTTAGGAGAGCATCAGAATGAGTAGACCCAAAAGCATTGCGAACAAATCGCCTCCGCCGGCGCAGATCGTCCTCCCAGTAATCCAAGCGCCAGAAGTCATGCAGTTGGCTATGAAATAAAGAACACACACATCAGCACCTACCACACACTGAACTGTATTTACACACAATATAGTATAATTTCACCACTGCTTTTCTATTTCAGGAATACAATCTTGTAAAACCATATATTAACTAAAACATACAATATTCTAATGTTTCTTTACATACATTTATATATTATAAACCTCAGCACTGCCTGTCTCAAAATGTTCTGCCTGCTGCTAAAAACATTAATCACACTGAGCCCATTAACAAATGCAGCATCAAATTACAAGTATTAATGGCACAGCTTGCTTTCTTTTACAGTGTTTTTAACAAGGCTTGTAAATCATAGAATGGACCTCAGTGCAAATAGTTTGCAATTTAATGACTATGGTCCCTTAGCAGACTGAATTTAGAAGTATAAAATATTGCCCACTTGAATTTTGTGGAACTATGATTAAACTAATGTGCTGAAATATTCATTGAAATAATTCCCCACTGCCCTTAGCAACCTGAGAAAATTGCAATTTTATTCATTATTAATAACACTGAATTAGAGCAGCAAAAAAAATTCCACCATGTGGTAATTGTCTTGGTAAATTATTATTCCAGCACTAACAGAGTACTAGGATGATTTTATAGCTTCCAGCTAATACAAGCCATTAACAACCATGGCCATCTTTGTGTTACATTGCCTTTTTATATTCAAAAGCAACATTAAAGTTCTGTAGAGTGATATAAGCCAATGTTAATCTACATCCAATTCAAAACATTCACATATATAAATATCTGGTATTCAACTTCAGTTCTAAAGAAATGACCAGCGCCGCTTTCATTCAACTTCCTGACCTTTAAGGAAGTTTAAGACATAATTTAACAAACTTCTTGGATTACTACCAAATACCCCAAATGTTTGTGGATGCATCCTCATCAACAAACCCATAATTGAACCCATTGAAAATGATTCTGCAGGTCATGACCTTGCAGACCATAGCTAGGGAACCACTGCATTAAACCAGTGATTTTCAATCTATCCGCGTAACACTGTAGTACATGGACAAAAGGCAGAATGAGAAAAGAAAAGAAAAGAAAAGAAAAGAAAAGAAAAGAAAAGAAAAGAAAAGAAAAGAAAAGAAAAGAAAAGAAAAGAAAAGAAAAGAAAAGAAAAGAAAAGAAAAAGAAAAGTAGTATTCAACTCATGAATATGTGCTACATCACCGCAATATTTTTCTAGGAGTCAGTTCAGCCACTATTTTCTATTGGCTTCACTTTATGAAGCTATGCACTGGTAGCCATTTCCAGAGGAAATGTAGAAATATGCTAACATAGAACAGACTTTTTCATTTTTTACAGTTCACTTAACTACTTTTTTTCATGCTTGCATGAGTTTTTGTCGAACTTTACTAACTGAGGTCATGAGATCTGGATCAGTTCTGGAGAGCAGAGCACCAAGGGAGTGGATGCGGCAGGATACATTCCAGCACTTACGAGTTTTTCAGAAGCAGCACGCCAGCCTTTTTAGTCAATGTATTTTTCTTTTTCATTCTGAATGGAATTTTCACTCTCTGAATCTGCACATAGGTCCTCATTGCCACCTTGCAGAACAGGCATTTTACTTATCTATAAGCATCTAATTTAGATTAGATATTAGAAAAAAGTTCTTTACTGTAAGAGTGGTGGAGCATTGGAACAGGTTGCCCAGAGAGGTGGTGGATCCCCCATCCCTGGAGATGTTCAAGGCCAGGTTGGATGAGGCCCCGAGCAACCTGATCTAGTTGGGAGTGTCTAGTTGGTGCTTCTTGCAGGGGGGTTGGACTAGATGACCTCTGGGAGTCCCTTCCGACTCTACCTATTCTATGATTCTGTGATTCTATGATTGAGAAGGCAGTTTCAGGAGTTCAGTGGAAGCTGCTTCCTCACCTAGACTAGCTCAGAGAATCCTGCATAAAGGTGAAGCAGTGAGTCTGATCTTCCATGGTGGGAAGATGCAATATCGATGGCTAGGTCTGCATGCTAGAAGACACAAATATCTTGCTATCTTGAGTACAAATTCTCTTTTACCAAGTAAAATAGCCTACTTTGGTTCTGTACTATGATACAGATTTTGTTTACAAATGCTATGTTAGCTCAAAGAGTCAATCCATCACTTCTGCTCCTAGAGAGAACACTGAAGAATTTTATTGTGACTGTTTAATCCCCTTTACCCTTATGAATGCTCAACTGTCCTATGGTTTAAAAGACAAATGTGAAAGACATTTCACATTTAAAATCTCCTTAAAATGAGTTTCTCCTTAAACTCTCCTAGTCTACATTTTAAATGGATGACATAAAGAATTCTAAAGACTTTTATCATAGTGAGGTTTTATTTGGTTGGGTTTTTTTAATTTTTTTTTTTTTTTTGAAGGAGAGAAAATTTTCCTTTTCACTTCCATCTGAGAGTAAGTCATGATAAAACAGGAGTAAAGATATTAAACATTAATTCTTTGAAATGGCATTTAGCTCCACAATAATAATAATAAAAAGACTGTGAAGTTAATAAGAATGATAAAATTATGTAAGAATTAAAAACTTTTTATGAAATTAAGAAATATTCAAAGACTAAAAAAAATTACATTTTTAATTTGTTCTGTTTTTAATCTGGTAATCCACTAAATTAATAAATTAGTCTGAAGAATAACATATAGACTCATCTGAAAGTAAAATATATTTTAAAGTCACTATTTTAATGAAGTGCTAAGTGAAGAAGTGATGAAATTGTCATAGGATAAAGTCTATTTTAGGGATGCAAAAAGGATTACAAGTTCACCAGGTATCAAAGTCTGAAATACATAATAGTAGAGCAAAATAAAAATTGTGAAATTATGTAACACAAACCTTATTACTAATCATAAATTATATGGCTTTTAAAAACACAACTGAAGTTTCTTCCTGGAGTTTTGTCATGGTCTGACTCTCACTAGTTTTCTACAGGAATTCATTCCACAATGTTATATAGTTCTGGATAATGTATCTGAACCCTAAAGGAAAGGTTTCTGAATCTTAACCAGTTACTCCTAGATTTACACTTGACTCATTGAGCAACATTTTTAATAAAAAGACATTTTCTTCTACCCTGCTGTTAGCAAGAAAGCAGATGGCTGAAAAGCTAGTGGAATTAGCAAACTAACATAGAGAAAATTTTGAATAGCTGAGTTTTATTGCATGCATTGTAGACAGATATATTTGCAGGATTTTCCAAAAAATGTATGTTATTATAGCTTCGGAGTAGATTAAAAGTAAGTAGAAAACTGTGGCTCCAGCTTAAAACTAAAAATTTAATTTACAAGTCCAGAGCTATGGACTTAATTAGTATTGTCTAGCCCTTCATTACAATACTTTAGAAATATTTATACTCTAATCCTGTGGACATTATTCAGGCTTTTTATTTCTCAGGAATTTAGGTAGTTGTTAGGTATCTCTAAATGATGGCTGTAAATCAAGCTGGACTACACTACATAACACTGTATTGGGCACATGTCAGTCACAGAAGAGAGTGTGTCTGCAAATCATCTGTATCTCTTTCTTCTACAACCTGTTTTTCTTAGAAGTGACATGACAAAATCATGTTATTTTAGCAATTTATTTCTGCAACAAGTACAATAGTTCAATAGGCTTTACTTTTCATATTAAAAATCCTTATTTACACAGCCAGCTAGATCAGATGTAATTTCTCATTCTCCATGCTCCAGCTAAGTGACATTTTGAATCAGACATTTTTGCATGAAAAAATGCATATGAAGCGTACTTTAATGATTTTTTTAAGAACTGAAATTTCATAGCATCATTCATGAGCTACTTCCATATGCATCAAAAAAAGAAATGTATCTGTATCATCTTAACTGATGTTATTGAAAACGCACCCTAGAACACATGATCCAAAGAAATCCACATCGTGAGTTCAACTCTCAAGATACAAACTAATACAATGCAATATAAACCTTTATCATCTGTATCATAAAGAGGGCTGGTATGAAACTAGTGATATTACAAGGTCACTAAGAAGGAAAAATTTTGTTTGGAGTGGTGTGAATGTTGCAAACTTAATCCCAAATTTCAGATGTTGTATAATTAATACAGACAACATACATGTTTTCATGTAACAAGCCTTATTTTACTACAGTTATTGAAGGTTTACAAGTTCTATTTCACTGTCATCTCTGGTGCCTGCTTAGCAACACGCTGTGCACATTCTCCTAGTTAAACAGTATTTTATCTTGTTAAAGGCCAGCATGGGATGGAAAGGCACAGTGATTTTGTGCTACTCCAGGTAGCCAATGTGGACTAAGAAGAAACAGCTGTGAAGTCTGCTAATGGTAGGTTGCCCTAAAAATCAGAACTACCTAGAGTTATGTGTAACACTTTTAACTGCCATACCACACATACCTTCCATATATTTAGGGACAAAGATTTTTGAGATGGACTAAAGTATCCCAATCTATTACCCTCTTGGAGAAGGAATGGTGTGGTGCTCTGGCACCAAAGCAACTTAGATGAATATCAGGTCAGCCTGAATAGCAAAGTCCTCCCTGCCTTTTCACAACTTTTCTTTAGCTCAAACATTTAAAGACAACTTTTCAAAGGATTTTTTATTAAGTCCTTCAACCACAGGTTTGAAGAAGTGCATGGGTTTTTCTTTTACTTATGAATATTAGTTGTCCTAAACAGCAAGCCTTTGTCCTCTCTGTGGGCAGTCAGCATCCACAGATCAGTTCCATGGCTGTGAAACCCAGTTCCTGTACAAATGCAGTTTGCTCTGTGTCACCCACAGCTACAGAAACTGGAGGCAAATACAAACAGTGGTGTAGCAGTGCACATGTCCATAAAAGATCCTCAGACTGCAGGCCAAAGGATGGGCTGCCAGATGGAAGAGATTAAGTTCGAATATGTTAATGAAGAGGAACAAGCCGGCAGGCATGGGGGGAAGGGGAAAAAGTTGTTTGAAAAAAGAGGTGGGTCACAGAACTGGAAGGATGTTAGAGAATCCACAGTCTTTATAATACTGGGAAACTGCATATTAAAGGCAATGAATTAATGATCTAGCATTTCAAGAATTAGTCCTGGTTGTTTTTTATAGAATATGTTAAAATAGAAAACCAATTCTTTTCATAGTGGGAGTCATGACAATGTTTTGAGAAATGAGAAAAAAAATTATATTGAAGTATAAAGCATTTCCCTATGGTAAAACAAAGAACAGAAAATTTGTAACATAAAAAGAAAAGAAAACTTGAAATATGAATTGTTACTTATGCAATACTAATTACAGTTAAAAAATACAACCCGAAATATTAACCTATTTGCCAGAAGATCTAAGTAGTAAAAGTATTCTCTAACAAAGGAAGAGTAAATACTGTTCAGAAGTGATATAGCAACAGATATAAATATTGTATCAGAGTGAAGGTTTTTCTGACTGTGTTTGAAACAAAAGCAGTGACTGCTGCTTTTATCAAGGTGGTGAGACAGGTATTCAAAAATCACATCCCACATTATAATGGCTAAAAGAAAACAAAACCTTGTATATAAACAGAAACAGATATAAGCCTAAATCAATGTAACTAGTACAATTACTCTACAATGAAAAAGATTTTATTTAGTTATAAAAATCTCAAAGTTCCATTATGTTTTTTCCAAAGAGCAAGACCTAAACCCCCCAAAATAAAACTAGAAACACTGAAAACTAAGAATACCATTAATCAAATAATAACAATAATACTAAAAACTGGAAATCCTGACTCAGGCAATAAAAATGTCAATGAACCTGAGAAACATCTCATGCAATGAAAATTGAAAAAGATGGCGAAATACTATAAAAAAGGTTTTAAAAAAATCTTTCATCATTCTTATAAACAGCAACAAAATTATTGTTAAACATCAGAGTTTCAGGGTAGAAGGGGAAAAGTCTCAGAAAAAGAGCTTACTGTGTAAATATAAGAATGCTAAATTCTCACGGAAATTTAGGAAATATTTTATCTTTGAAAAGTGTTTTTAAGAACGTGATGCCGAGTGGCTCAATTATTGTGAGATGTTTCATGCTGTAATTTTTGAAAGAGGCTGTCCAGATGCCTCCTAGGGAGGTCATGTGGATGATACATGGATTGCTGGAAGCAGGGCTACAACGCTTAGCATATCAGTACCATACAATGAAGTCATGTTCACAAACTGGTGAGGTGACCTAACAGTAGGAAGACAGTCCATGATGAAGAACAGAAGTCGGTGTAGAGGATGATGGCAATAAATATCGGGGGATGGTGATGAAGGCGAGGCCGTGACAGTGGGCAAACAGGGAATGCCTAAGTTGTTGACTAGAGCTGGATGTTCAGTGACCACTAGCTTTATCTCTGCTTTATCTTCTATTTGTAATCAGTGAAGAAAATTAACATGGGTAGAAATGAGACAGAAAGCAAAGGACCTTTTGAATTTGGTTAATCATGGAATCATTAAGGTTGGAAAAGACCTTCAAGATCATGTAATCCAACCATCCTCATGCCACCTCTATTACTTACTAAACCATATCCCTAAGTAACTCATCTAACCTTTCCTTAAACACTCCAAGAGACCACCAGAATTCCAACACCTCCCTGAGCAACTTGTTCCAGTGCCTTACCACTCTTTCTGAGAAAAAAAATTCTCCTAATTTCTAATCTGAACCTCCCCTGGAGCAACTTGCAGCCATTCCCTCTCATCCTATCATTAGTTATCTGTGAGAAGACAATGACGCTTTCAGAAAGTTGTAGAGAGCATTAAGGTCTCCACTGAGCCTCCTCTTGTCCAGACTAAACAGTTAGTGCCCTGCTCACCGATAACTGGAGGAGGTGGGGATGGAGAGCCCAACAGTCCAGCTAGATGGCTTATGTCCCAGAGGCATGGCTAGAAGGTATACTAGCATTCCTGTATTCAGAAGCGTCATGAAAGATGAGAGATAATTTTGTACCTCTTGTGTGGAGCTGACAAAATTTGAAAAATTAAAATGAGAAGAGAAATAAGACAGGAATGATTGGTGAAATGTGAAGAGAAATGTAGGCAACGTTGGAGCCCTAAATACAAAAAAGGACTTGAGAAGCCTAGAATTAGGTAGTGAGGAATTAAAAAAGAAAAGTAGTAAGTTCAAAACAATACTAAAATTAATTTCAATAAATTTATTGGCGCAGGAGCAAAACAGAAGGACTAATTGAAAGCTTTCTTCTGGCCATATTTTCAATGACACTGGGAAATGGGGAACCATACAGACAACAGATTGGAAGGCAAGGAAATTGAAAAGCACAGATCAAAGGTTTGAATGTAATTATTGATTATTGAAGAGAAAACAACACTGAGATGGAAAAAAATGCTAAGTAGTAAATTTGTAAGGAACAGAGATGTGAGAAGTAAATGAATGACTGTGGAAACCGGTTCAAGAAAAAGAACTGTGAAAGTGGATTGGAAGAGAAAGAAATCAATGTGAATAATAATGCACAGATAAATGCATAAGTACTGGGTTACAAAAAATATGTTAGATAATCTATAATATTTTGAGACTTGGAATTTGAGCTACTTTTGTTTAAGGCAGTGAAATCCAGAAATCTGTAAAATTTAGTGCTGCTCTGTAGGGTTCTATGATCACTCTGAACACAAAAAGGGGAACATTTTTCATTTCCACACAAGTTACCAGCAGATTACATGCTAGTTGACCCACAGGAGAATTGTAGAGGAAAGAAAAAGTATCCTTCAAGTAGGAAAGAAAACATTTGAAGTTGTTCACACTTGTGAAGGTTGAATGTAGTTCATAAACCTGCAAACTTTTTCAGAGATTGGTATTTGTGTGTTGTAGCTTCACACATTTTGGGTAGAGGGGAAGGGGTTTCATGTGAACTTTGAAATAACGCTCAAATAGAGCACAGAGAAACTCAAGTAAGAGAAAGCACTACCACAGAACAGAAGCAGAGGAGTCACCTTTGAAAAGCAGAAAGGAAACTGCCAACCCAGTTTCTCTCCTATTATCATGTTACTAATGGTCTTGAATTAATAATGAAGGACAAAGCTGGGAGGAACAGAGAACTAGCCACTGATGAAAAAAGAGAAAAAACTAGTAGAAGATGACTAATGATTAGAGATGCACCAAATTCCTGGGGAGGAATTGTTCTAAGTGTAGCATCTTTGTCAGAAAAGGAGTTGATTTATGTAACTTTTTCCTCAAGACATTGAGAAAAGATATATTTAATACACACTCCTAAGGAAAACCTCTCACTCCTGCAACTTTTATAACAATTTTGGTGAAAAAATTGTGGACATAGAAAGAGGAAGCTGAAAACAGGAATCTCTTCAGTTTTATTAATCTTTAGGTAGATGAGAGATCAGGAAGACTAATGCCAATAGATGTGAAACTGATAACAAACACACAGAAAGACTAACAATCATCCTAATTGTTTAGATTTTTTAAACAAAGTTTAGGTCCCAGAATGAGATGTTCATTCTGGAATGTCTGCAATGTTAAACAGTAGTAAACTTACATCAAGCAGCAGTAGTTTGGAGAAGAAAGACTAACCATGCATAAAGCTATGTGAGGAAAAAACACAGTAAAAAAAGTCACATAGCTCTTAGAAATTTAGCAACAGAAATGACAATAACTCAAAGGTCCAAAAACTAAAAGTAAATATTTTTTTTAAAATTGGCAAATTGATTTCATGTAAAGACTAAATTTAAAATAATGCGAGACAACTTTGGCAAATCTATACTAATGTGCAATGATAGGACATTACATGTAGGGCAGCTAAATGAATCAATATGATATCCTGAAGTTTTACACTCAGTTCAGTTCAGTTAATCCAATGACACTGAGTGAAGATCTGAGTCAACATAAGAATTGCATATGTAAATTGTCAGTGCTTGAAGATCCAAATCACAATTGTTTTTTTGGTAACAAAATATCAATAAAACCAGAATGCATGTGCACCAGATTCTAGGAATAATATATCGATATAAATGTGATAAATTTTAAGGTTACTAAAATTAAGACATATAGGAACAATATCTTTGAAGAAAAAGAAAAGAAAATGATTGGAATAATACTGTTTTAATTCAAATTTCTAGTTTCGAACTTTTATTCTATTTCAGGATGTGCTATCACCACCGCAAAGAAAGAAGAAACGAAACCCACAAAATAGTAATAATACAAAAGCCCTTTAAAAAGTTTCAAATAAATGAAAATTTGGATAAAATTAACTTTTCAAAAATGTCTTGAAAATACATACGGTATTTAAGACCTTTTTATTTTTAATGCAGTTTTTGTTATGTTGTGCCATGTCAGCAAAGTGGCTTATTTAGTAAGATTTCATAAGCACTACCATGACATCACAGTATAACAAATACCAAGATGGAATGAAGGGTGCCTTCATGAGAGTTTGCCTCTCTCTTTCTTAACTGACTGCAAAAAGAGACAGACAGAATATTTTAGACTAGAAGCTCAATTGTGGATGCCTAAATGAAATTAAAGGTGCTCTATGCTAAATGTGCAGCTTTTCTTACTCAGAATGTAGAAATATCTCAAAGTTTCACTGACACAAAAATTGAAGCAAATGATCTTCCTATTCCTAGGGAAAACAATTTTGGATGCAATGTTTGTTTTCACATTGGAAACAGGTGGCATGACATAAGCTTATGCACTTTGACTATGAAGAAATGCAAAATGAAAATAAAATTTTAAATGAACAATTTTGAAGGCTTTTATGAATTTGAGAAAGTGAAAGTGAAAATATCAGAAATTTTCCCAGTAACTTATACTGTGGTAATTTTTCACTAAAAAAAGTTAACCAAAATACTTGTTTAAAAAAGTTTTAAATCAAAATTTCTATTCAACTCTTCTGTTTGTACAAGTATACCACCTGCTGGTAGCAGTATTATTTTGCTTCTTAAGGACCTTGTGTGTAAAAACTAAAACAAGAATAAAAGTGGTTGCTCTCTGAACTCAACAAACATGAGTCCTCATGAAATAGTACAATTTATTTTTCAGAATTATCTGAGAAGTACTTGGCAAATTTAATGTAATCAGAGAAACACCTCAGAAAATAACAAAGCAAAATGCTGATTTAATTAAAGAAATGAAATGTGTTTCAGGAAAATTTAAATTTGCAATAAAAATGCTGCTTTTTTAACAAGGTTAACTTTAATAGATAATTTTCTTATGATACCACGTAAGGTATTTACAGATTTTTTTCTATTTTTTTTTTTCTTAAGTTTTTAATGTAGCTCATCTCTTGGAGCTTCAAACACTACATAATCTTCCAGCAACAATTCAGTAGGCAGCATTTGCCTGATACCACAACTTGCTACTTCTGATCAGTTTTTCAGCCAAGAATATCAAAGTGCATTTGATTAGAATCATTCTGCCTTGTGCAGGTTAACAATTGGTTACAGAAAACCAACACTGGTATTATAATCAATGGAAAGAAACTCTTTCTTCTTGCTTTGCCTCTAGCACAGCCTCTTATTGTCTGTCTGTCTACTCTTAATAGAAAGGAAATGCAACACACCCTAAAACAACTCTTGCCCATCTGATTATTTATTTATTTATTTATTTATTTGTTTAACGTTATTTGCTTGGTTAAGGTGGGGAACAGAGAAGGTTCTGAGAGAATGATTTATTCAAATCTCACAGAGACACCCTCCTCCTCCTCTGCCTTCTATACAAGTGCTATCTTCTCTACTTCTGTAGATAGGATATTTTACTCCTGAGTGAAAGGAACACCATTAGATTCTTTAGGAAGCTTTTTGTACATTTTTTGAAAAAGAAAAAAAAAAGCATTTTCCCTTTGAATTATGAATGGCAATAACACCACTGCATTTAGAAGCTCTGATAAGCAAGGCTGGAGGTTTGGGTGCCTCTTCAGCTTGCAAATATCCCCGTAACATTGATATGAAACTCTTTGCAGAAGGTCTGAGATTTTGCAAATCACAGAATATTAGGAGGTGGAAGAGACCTCGAAAATTCACTCAGTCCAACCCCCCTGCCCGAGCAGGATCATCTAGAGTAGATCACATAGGAACATGACCAGATTGGTCTTGAATGTCTCCAGAGAAGGAGACTCCACAACCTCTCTGGGCAGCCTGGTCCAGTAATCCGTCANTCTCTCAAGGAGTTCTATGTCCTTCTGGAACTGAGGGGCCCAGAACTGGATGTAATATTCCAGGTGAGGTCTCACCAGGATGGAGTAGAGGGAGAAAAGGACCTCTCTTGACCTACTAGTCACCCCCCTTCTAATACACCTCAGGATGCCATTGGTCTTCTTGTCCACAAGGGCACACTGCTGGCTCATGGCCATCCTGCTATCTACCAGGACCCCCAGGTCCCTCTCACCTGCACTACTCTCTAACAGGCCAGACCCCAACCTATACTGGTACCTGGGGTTGAACCTCCTCAGATGCAAGACCCTACACTTGTCCTTGTTAAATTTCATGTTATGATGAGGCAGGCAACTTCTACAAGAAAAACAATTTACTCGTTTGTTATCTACCATATTAAATTTATATAACTAGGTTCAACAGGGTCCTAACGTCTAAAAAAAATTAATTTTTGGGAGCTGTCTGCAGTTCCAGAAGAGTTAAACACTGGCTTAAAGTTGCTTCAGCTACGGTTACCGTGCTTGAACAGATGAAAAAACAGTCCTGAACTTTCAGAGTGGTAGTCCAAAGTAAGAGAGCTAGTGAAAGCTCTTGAAAAATTTCACGCCTCCTTCATTTAATTAAAGGTCAAATACTGAAGGCTTAGACTTATAAGAAGTGATAACATGTGACTGCTGATGAGGATGGTGCCCCAACTCTATTAGAGATGCACAGAATAAGGTTTCTGAATTTCTTGCAAAACAACTACTGGAGAAGCTACTGAGCACACATGCCACAGTCCACTTCCAAGACAAACCAGCAGTAACTTGCAAAAAAAGCTAGAGCTATACTTTTAACATAAACAGCAGGGCTGAGATAGACAGCTAGGAATCATTATCTCATTAGTTACTCCTGTTTGTAAGTCAGTGCTCAAAGGCTATAGTAGCTAGGAGTAGAAATTTTCTCTCTCAAAAACTTTAATTAGAAGAAAGAAAAAATATTCTATCTAAATATTTTTAAAGTGTTAATCTAAAACCAAGTCACAGAGCTTTTTTTTAAAAAAAATACTTTCTTAAAGGCACATAATGAATTACTGTTTCAAATCTTTATAAATTATTCAAGCTGCAACTGTTTAAAGACAGCTAACTTATAAACCTATCATTGAGATGAAATAATTAGCTTCCTTGAGGCCTATCAACGAATAGAAACAGTAATCAAAATCTAATAAATAAATAATAAAGTTATACCTAGGTAATTATTTTAATTTCCATCAGAGAGAGCTCATTATTAAAATGTAAATCTAGTAATACATTATTTTAACAGAATAATTATTTTTGAAAAATGCTGTTTCAAACTTGGTCATTTGAAATCATTGAATTTAAAGATTATATAAATGTTTTTCAGGGCAGATTTCTTTTACTCCTGAGTGTCATCTGGAAGTACAGTTAGGACAAAAACCACATTAAACCTGATATTGGTCTTAAGAACTGAAACCAACGCATGCTGGCCCAATTGGTGCTTACATCTTGACTGGTGAATAAACAGTAATACCTACCCACAAATGCAACTTATATTGATGACATAAACATTTGCCAAGTGGCACAGCCATTACCGCTATAGACTTTTTAATGGAGAACATGTTTACAATACTATCAAATAAATGCTGAAGTAATCTTAACTTTGATTTTTTTTTTTTTTTTTTTTGTTCCTGGGAATTTTGATAAGAGCTAAGAAACTAGTTTGGCAAGTAAATCAAAACTGTTCTATTTATACTTTATTTCTGACAGTCAGGAGGTTCTTTAGAAGTATAGAAACAGCCTTCTATAAAACGTCCCAAAATATATCAGCATGGTCTAATGATTTATTTTTGGCTCTGAACAATTCATGAGAGAAGATGAAGAAGATGGCATAAAAAAACCCTCAAAAACCAACCAAACAAAAAAACCCCACAGAATTAAAACTTCCTTTTTTTTTTTGTCTTGAAAAAAAAATCTCTGTCAAGCAGCATAGACTTCACATTTATGAATCTGGAATCTGGATCACCCAGAATATTTGCTGCCTAAGCTCCTTGTGACACAGGACCTGGGAAAGTGCAGCACTTGAAGTGCTGATGTAACACAGGTGGCTTAAGTGACATGGTGGAAGTCATGCCAGCCTCAGGGGTTCTCCAATTTATAATAACTAACTTGAAGGAAAATATGGTTTTATCTCTTCACCGACTTCATTATTTTTAACCTCTTGCTTCTGATCCAGATCTCTTCCATGCAGCTCAAAAGAAATTATGTTTGAAGATGCTATGGGGTTAACTATAATCTTACTCCTGGAATCTTCTTTTTCTATGGGGCCCAAACTGTCTATGACCTGGCAGAATTAGTTTTCCTCTCTTGCAATCTGGTAGGCACAGTTCAATGAATGCGAAGTTAATACTAGCGATTAACAGTTGTTTACTGGAATATTAAGATTGTGAAATGATAACTGAGTTCCTTTTATCTAACTTAAGATGTCAACGTTTAGACATTTAGTTAATAGACATTTAACTAACCAACTGAAGCCCATTTCATAGGTGATGGAGAGAACCAGTTGCACACTGGGAAAAGCTGGGTGATAGGAATCCTACTGTTCTTGTCTCAAGTAACAAATGTCTCAACAGTAGAGAAAGTAAAAACCTAGCGTTCTCACAAAAGAATCTGGCATCTAAAACTTGTGTTGAATTGTCAAGGGAAGGATCAGGTCAGAGAATTCACATGACTGGGTGAAATCCAAGAGGCAGGATAGAGAAAATAAGAATTATAGGCTATATGGATCCCATTAAATGAGAGAACTGGAGAAAGTGGTCGATTGACTTGTCCCTGTCTTATATTACTACAAGTAAAAGTTACACAGAGGTGTCTTTTCATCACCTGACTGACCTGCTAAAAGGAATTCTGAAATATAAACCAGACAAAAATCACAGAAATATTATTACCTGTATAAGGAAATTAAAACAAAAAAATTTAAAACATAACAATCAAAGTTCCTCTTAATGAACAGATTCATGATTTCATTGCTTTAAAACAGCAATGGAGAATCAGAGGGCAAGGATTCAAAATCCCCAGATTCAGACTGTAAATATCTTACTGGAAACAAAATTCTTTCAAATAGATTAAAAATAATGAACATAATTTTTTATACACTCAGGAAACAAAAACCTATATAAATTCAAGCAATGAACCACACCTCCAACACTCTCAAAAGTTGTACTATGCTATTAAAACAATTAAGAAAGCCTAATAAATACTTAGAACCAAAATACTCTTTGTTATACATACTATGATGTTAAAAAATCACCAACATTATCTTGGAGAATCTGAATCTGTGTTGTAGAATATGCATATTGAAAAAAATTGAGGCCCAATTCTAAAAAGAATATGAATTTATTTATGTATAAGACTATGAGAAATCCCATTAAGGTTAAAAATATATTTAAAATGAGACCTATTTTAGTACATATGTTATGGGCTTAATTCCCATTAACACTGGTTTACAAAGATATCTGGAAATTGCTATTTATTACACATAAATATGACGTTAGTTGAAATTATGTTGTCAACATTTTTCTGTGTGCCCTAAAACAGCTCTCTTTTTTTTTTTTAATGAAGCAGGCAACCAAACCAAATGTCAATCTAGTGAAAAGCTTCCAACATGCCTAGTAAGAAATGGGTTGAATTTATGCCAGTGTGAATAGCTGCAAAATCACTCTGAAAGATTATTAATCTTTTATACAGAAAATTAACGCAGATTTTATTCTCAACTCATGCTTTGTAGTACTTTGCATTACACAAATAACTCTAATACAGTTCTAGAATAGCTTTTGTCTAGTATCCAGTGCTTTATTTAAGAAACATGGGACTAGGTAGGTGAATACACATGTCAGGCTACTACTTGGTATTGTTCCATAATTGTGTTATTTTTTTCCTAATTTTTATCGGCATTAGCATAAGGCTCCTTGTTCCATCAGACCAAACAGTTCAGTTCTTTTCTCTTTATTGTTCTTCTGGTATATATATATTAAGATCTTCCAGAGTCTCTCTTTTTCTAAACTATTTAAAGTAAGTTGGTTTAGTCATACTCTCATTACTGAGTTGAAGCATTCTTGTCTTGCTGTGATGTTCTGTAATCTCTGCAGTTAGTGATGTGGTTTGAACATACAAACCAAACCACAATATATAACGGATCTACTACTGTTTTAATAGCAACATCTTCCTATGTAGTAGTAAAGTTGAATTAGGGACCAAGAAGACAGCTATTCTATCTAGTATAACACTGAATCTGTTAAAAGTTTCTTGCATGGTTTTGGCGGGGGGCGGGGGGTGCGGGGAGAAGTGTTCTTGTTCACAGCAAAAAAAGCATTCTGCTTTTATCTTTTTCTGCAATTTCTATCAATTTCTGCAGTGAGAGGTTAGGAAAATAACAATGTACCATGATACCTGCATACAGTGATAGGAAAATACTCTTCCTTTAACCTCCACCACACATACAATACTGTGTTAAGAATTAATTCCTGATGCCAGCAATATCATCTTCCAAAAACACAGCGTAGCCCAACAGATTCATAATGAAAAAAAACACTGTTGACAACTATAGTAGTAATTTGGTGGCCAGTGAGAAGGCAGCATGACTCAGGACTTACTCCTTATCAATAATCGGATCACTTGCCAAAATTTCTTTTCTTGTTGATGCTGTCTGACCAGCCTTCAGTCAGCATCAGGAACATTAGTCCTTGCAAAATGAAGATGCTTTTGCTGATAACTCTTAAATATCTGTGCTCCTTCATCATGGGTAATACGGTAGAAAAAAACAACATCAAAAAATCTCACACTCAAGGAATCACAAAGTTCAGAACTGACTCTAAGTAATACACCCACCTCAGACACTAATTTGCTAGAGTTTTATCAGGCACGAATGCATAGCCTCAGTCATTTTTTTCCCTTGGAAAAATATAATTCTGCCATTATAGAAATGGCTGACAGCATAGATCTGTTCAGAGTCTGCCTGTAGAGCAGATAGGTCCACAAGAAACACTGAAAACTCAGTGTAGAAGAAAAATACAGGAAACATCATGGAAGATTTTTGGATGAGCTGGTTATAGCTCATTTATCTATAATACTATAAATATGTATAAATACTCTTTGGTGAACATCTCCAAAACTTCATTTGCGGGCAGCAGGCCTTTGAAATTGAGCAGGAAGAAATGTATCAAGATAGAGCATTGCTCTTCTGATACTAAATGTTTTCAGTCAGGAGAGAAATATTCTTGGAAAAAATCTCTGTTCTACTTCTGTGGGACAATGTTAGGACAAAACTCCAAAACCCAGCAAAAAGAAGCATAACAGTATCGTAATGCTTCAATGGACCTGGAGCAACAGCAGATCCAGCATGAATGTATGGAAGCTTTTAGAAAGTCAAAGAGGAATCCCTCCCTACTTTGGGATATCTCTACTCCCAGACTGATTTTTTGCCCAAGAGTCATTATTCATCATTTAGTGCCCAAGCTGAACGCACTAGGTGAAGAATCATGTTGACTTTCTCTAATGTTCAAGTTAAATTTGCAAGCACTGTAAGTTTAATTTCTACAGTGCATAACAAAAAATTGAGAAACCACTTTTCAGGACTGTAAAATATGTGCTCTAACTTTACAACATCCAAAAGCACCAGAATGCAATTCTGTATATAGCATTACACCCGCAGTCTTCTGGAGATTCTCTGAAAGCCTGCAACAGCAAATCAAAATAATTTTTTCAGGTTTTGCCAACAAAGCGTTTCTCTCAAAGGTATACACCAATAATAATTTGTGCCTAGACTGTTACAGCTGTTTATATCTGAAAGTAAATACAACTATATAAGAAAAGCTGTGGTGGACACATCACGCTCCCCTCAGGAATCACCAAGGTTAATTGCAATGGGGAATGAAAGGTCTACAACCTTCAGGCCCAGAATTTTCTCTTACCACACTGCTCCCATCCAGAATATAAGTCTTGACTATTTTTCCCCCTTTGGAAAATATTGAGTCAGTGTAGTGGTGTGTATTTGTTTGAGGAAGGTTTAGCCATTCCTGCCCAGTTTCCTAATGGTAATAAAGCTGCTACCTGGCACATTGCAGATGGAGGAGGGTGGGTGAGGAAGAAAAGAGAAGCGACCACATGTGTCTGTCATTCTGTTCTCTTTGGCTATTACACAAAACAAAATAGCTCCAGCTAGAAAAATTAACAGAGAAGTAGTCCAGAATAAGCTACAGCCTGATAGTAGACCCTCCTGGAAGGTGGACAAGGCCATTTCAGACCTCACAGCTAAAGAACAGAGCCATAACTGAGGAATATGATAGTGATCTTCAATATTATGAATGACATCAAGAATATGAATAGGCAACAAGAATTAACTGTTTCTCCTAAGAAAAGACCTAGGGAGAACATAGAGTTATTAAGCATCAAGTTTGAAGCAAATGAAAGTGCACTTTGTGTGAATTTCTCCCACAAGATACTCAAGGTGTGGAACTCACTGATATGCCATATCATGGACAGCAGAAGTTTACATGAGATCTTAAAGGGATTAGACATTTCCTTTCACGGAGGAAAAAACAACACACCAAAAGTTATTAAACTCAACGATATCACCTCTGGCTCAGGAAGTCCCTGAGCTACAATTTGCTGAAAGCTAGGAGGATATGCTGGGGGGATATCATGATAAAGTCACCTAGGGAAATGCTATACTCCTCCCTTGGCCTCCTCTGCTGGCAATCAACAGATATCTGAGTAGCAGACTTGTAATCCAATTCTCGTAAGTCTCTGTTTTATCATTTTCCTCCCTTATTTTGGGGCTAATTCCCCAGTGCCATCAAAATAGCTCCTTGTCAACTAAGTTTCAGCCAATTAACTTTCAGGTTACTAGGTAATTCATACCATTGCTCAGCTAATGAGCATGGGACAATGTGCTCTCAGTGGGAGGACTTAGGCTGTGTAATTCCTCTTTAGAAGAATATAGTTTGGCCCAAATCTTTGAAAGTGTACACACAAAGGATAAGACATATTTACTCATCTGTAAAATTCATTGGTCTAGAAATATAAACTAATTTCTGATATAAACCCCTCTAAGTTTATAAGTTTGGTTTGGTTTTTGGGTTTGTTTTTTTTTTAAAAAATAGAATGTCAACTAGTTTTTACATTCAATGCCAGGTCACAAATTGTATTCTATAGCATTTGAATAAGAGGATTGATTTATAATCCTAACATTTATACTTTTGGAGTAAGTGTAGTAAATACAACTGTAAAGAACTGGAAATTAGTATTAACATGAAAGAAATTCACCAAGCTTCATCAACATTATGGCATTATGCTAATACAGAAGTGAAATCACTCTAGCTGCACTTCAACTGAGGTAATAGAGAATTTGCAATTTTTCTGTGTTATTTTTAATCATTTTCTTTTTTTTTTGGTCATTCTTTAAAATGGGGATATAAATAAAATTGTAAAGCAGCTGTGCAAGACAGTACACATTTTATGATACGTATGGCTTAAGACCGTTTATGGAAGGAATGTCTTCAACAACTAAATTGCATGGGGTTAAACTGAGAGGAAACTTACAAATAAGATGTCCAAAATCTGTAAAAACCCGAGTGATTTAGTTTGTAACTGAAAACTGTGAAGCTAAAAGAAACGTGAAGTTAAACAAAAGAAAAAAAATCAGTATGCTTAGGGCAGCAGTTGATCCATTTAAAAAACACCACTTTATCTGTTCTCTTTTCCTTTGCAAAATCCAATAAACTGCCATTATATTCCTTTTAAATGGTTCCATTACAAGGATTCTGTAACAACAGACTAATCTCTTGATAATTATAATAAATGCCTGTAATCAAAGCAGGAACCATTTAAAATAAGGAGAAAGGCTGTTTTCCATCAAACTCATTGTAGTTCCGTGACCTTTGGAGCATTAAGCTACATCATACGCTGCTACCCCTAACTGCAACATAGCTTTCCTACCAATCTTGCTCAAATAAAAATAAAAAAGGATGAGAGATCAATGGCAATGTGGATTGACACATGGTAAGAGTTCTTACTTTCCAGCTCGGAGTCTTGTAGAACATAAAAACCTCAATTCGCAAGATTCCAAGGGCTCAAAGCCGGCAGGATTCAGCCAGCAGCTCTTTGATGGGCTTTGATACGTAGCACTTCCCTTCAGGAGGGAACGGGGGGAAGGAGCAGCCCGGTATTTCAAAAAGTCGTGCTACGGCAATGTGAGCTGTATATCACTACCAAGGTTTAAGAAAGTAATACTTTTCAGAAAGACAGGACATTTTATCACAGAATTCGATATTGTATTCACATGAACAAACAATGATTTCCAGAGATCATTTAAGAAACTGAAGGCTGATAAAATTACGGGAAATGACTGTATATGATGAGAATGGCTTTCATCTGCATTTTGTTAGGCCCAGCATTGATTTCACTTTTCAGCTGTGAACAGCAAGAGGCCAGCTGTGGCCAAGGGAGAGAGCAAGCAATGAACCAGGGTCACAATAGAGGCTGGCTTGTCAGAAAATTTAACACTTTTAATGACTAAATCTCAGAGAAAAAAAATAAATCTTTGAATTACAACTATTTGAAAATTGTATCCAGTGGGTCCCACAAACTGTCAGAAAACAGAAGATTTAATTTATGACAAAGTAAAACCTTTGAACTCTAGTTATGTGAATAAACAGCATTATAAGGGGAAAACAAACAAAGCAAGGAAAATATAAAATACATTGCCTTCAAGGCAGAAACAACTACATTTTACTTTGTATTCCCAGATGTGCTGAAGGGAAATTTATGACAGCATACTGAAAAGCAAGATTCCCATTGTGAAACCCTTCACATTTATTTAACTAAGCACAATCATTGAAAATGACCTTTATCCAAACCCTTCCCAGCTGTCTTAAAATGATCTAAAACTATTGCCAGATTTTCTTTAACTAACATTACTTAACAAAAAGTCATTACCCCAGGGCCATATTACACTACTGGAAAGTAAACACAAATCCATTTTCAACAACATGCCACGAATTTTTAATGAAATATTGATAACAAATTGAAAACTCCCCATTAAAAAGGTGCCAAACAGTACAAATCATCATCATTTTCTGTTCTAACAATAAATACAATTTCCTTATTTCTGATAACATATTTGTCATCTATTAGACACACGCAAACAGAAAAATTGCTAATATTAAAAAAAATCTTAAATTTAAAACTGTTGTTAAATGAGGTGTCAAAAATATTATAAATGAAGCTGTTCTAGCAGCATATTGTGAAAAGATATCGTCATCTGTTCTCAAAAGACAGCACATCCAGAGTGTACATTACTCTATAAAATTAAAGGGCTACTGACAATAAATTCATACGGCAGCTTTCATCACAGTACACTAATAATTTACCAGTGCATTAATAACATTTGATTCCAAGACTTAAAAAGCAGTGTGTCAAATCGATGAACACCTTAATCTTTCTCCTTTTTCTATATAAACACTAAACATAAAGATTAAATTATCGCAAGAGCTGGCCTCCTGCAGGTCTAGGTCGACTGACTGGGGTTAGAGGCAGGTTGAGGGGAAATAATCTTACTTGTATATTCAGAACAGAACAGCTCAGTTTTTAAAATAATAGTATAGAGCCACAAATAATGTGGGTGCATACTATGGGGAGAGGGGGGGGAAAGGACTTTATTAAGGGGCTGGTTAGCTCAGTAAATCATGACTTTCAGATAACAATGATTATGGTGGTTCCTTGGTGTGAGAGGGAGAACGGTGCAGGAGGTTCATTTCATCACCAAGTAATTATGCTGACCCAGAGTGTTACCATTTATCATGGCTGAAAGATGACACTCACTGTTAGCCAAGGGAAACTGCTAGTCAAATGCTTCCATCTAGATCAATAGACACCACATTTTTCTGCAGCCAAAAGTAATTATACAACAGCAAACTTCACAATCAATACCCATTCCAGCTAACTTATATTCTGCCGTACAGACATGGAGCTTTGGCACTGTCAACTGTCACTGAAAACTACTACATCTGACCCAGATTAAAGGGCTTACCCCCACCATTATAATGGATTTTACTATCTATTTTCTAAGTAAAAGCAAACGTATCTGCTTCTCTCTATTTTTAAAACCAAGCAGCACAGGTTTTCAGAACACACTGCAACCTGCAGCTGAAACTGACATTGTTGTTATCATTTCATAAAGTCGTGCGTAACTTAAAAGAGAAAAAATCAGTCAATTTAAGAAAAATCAAAAGCTAAAACAGTTTCTAGAGCTTGAGCTTCTACAAGCCCCATCTGAAGACCTGACCTTTGTGAACTTCAGAGATCAGAAAAGAGAGAAATGTGCATACCTGAAGTATTATATCAATGTCATTTTCAGTATTAAACATGTATTCATTTTTGTTTACATAGAGGTGCACACATGATTACCAGAGAGCCAGCTAGCCAACAAAGTCAAGCTTTAAGAATTTAGGTTTTGTTTCAAAATACATTTAAATGTCAGTTTTGACAACTGCTTTCAAAAAGGCAGAGCTTAGTCTTATAAACCAATCTAACACATCAAGAAAGGTTAGAGGGCATAAAAAAATCACTACTTCAGTAAAAAAAAAAAAAATTGACATCCAATTTTCAACCTGATTTATCTGTGGAAAGCTAAAATTGATAGTTTGCCATTACTGGGTAGCAGGCTGTCTAAGAAAGCTGTTACAAAGCCTTTCATTTTGATTTAGCCACATGGATCAATACAAACCTATACTGTTTCAATTTTACAAATATTGATTTTCTGATATAACCTCTGTGGGAGAACATTCATCACCTGCCATACTAAAAATATTGAAATTTATTTTGTAAAGTTTGATTTTCCACAAAATACAGTGCTCTACTGAGTAAAGCAAAATCTATTTTTTCCCAGAAAACAGCTAATCAGAAATGATATTTTCAGTTATATGTTTTTGCCTTTTTTCTTTTTCTTTATTTTTCATTTCCAGAGCCTGAATTACATTGTTAATCCTTTAACTAGCTTCATAGCAAGGAAAATCATAAACTTCCCTTTGTTATTTGGTCAAGTACCCTGAGATTCCTTTTGGTTTTAGTGAATAGCAGGAGGAACTAGAACTTCAAATGAAAATATTCGGTTGCTGTGAATAGTAAATTCTATATTAAGGGTAGAATTTTTTTTTCTCCAGATATCAAAGAAATGAATTCTTAAAGTAGAAAAACCTACTTTATAAAAAAAAAATTATCCTGTATTTACACAATTCTTTTTTACCCCCTTCTTTCCCATTCCCAAAAAGCCCCTTTATGAGCTGCCTAAATGGGACTGTGAACTGAGTACCACATTGCTGTAGACTATCCAGCTAGCACATCAATGCAGAAATGACACCAGACAGGTTTTGGAAAGAAACAGACCCTAGATAAAAGTGTAAAGATTTTTCTCAGCAGCATATGAGAAACAAATATGAAAAAATCATAATCCTATATTGGATGGACCCAGTGCAGGGATGAGATTCAAGCAACACCCAAGAGGACTTGGATTAGTAAGGGTACGCTCAGAACGTGTGCTGGTAACAGTTTCACTCAGTTTAGTGATTACTAAACAGAACTGTGAAAAATTCCTAAATGATTAAGTTACACACAAAGTAAGTGAAATTCCTGAAATAAAAGTGGTATTTTCATAATGGAAAGAAAATAGTAAATCTTAAAAATTCTTGTAAATGTAATGGCATGAAGCCAGGGTAAAATTTCTTTCTAGATCTAGGGGTCACCATGGATAGACTGTCTATTTATAGAATACAGTATGTTATTTCTAGCATTTGGATACTAAATTCATCTTTCTATGTGAACATGAAATCAAGTAATACCAGCTACAAAATATGTTAATTTGGAAAAAAAAATTACTATCACAAAAAATCTGTAAGATTGAGGCTGAAGAGATAACCATGGAAAAGAAACAGAAAAAATTGACTGAATATAGAAGTAAGGACTTGAAAGTCAAGTCAGACATGCTGTGTCATTCTGCTTCAAAAATTCCAGAAACAGCTTTTAAGTGCAGTATTCAGCTAGAAAGGACTCTATATGATCCAGCACACAAACTCATCCTTTTATTCAGATGCTGATAGCTATTGAGATGCTGATGATTTTGATTATCAAAACAGTGAACACAGTGAATATGAGGCATAGCAAAACCTCACTGAAGAACTATGCGACTAAAGCACGTTTAAATATAAAGCAAAGCAGCACTATTTTCTGTTTTTTTTTTTTTTTTTCCATCAACAGATCTCAAATCACTCTATTAGCAAAGCACCATAATTCATATATTACAGATGAGGAAACCAAGGCGGATAGATAAAGACTGAGATGATTTATTCAGTGTTGAAGTGTCACCTCACTGGCACCATTGAGATTATAACTTCATTATTTAGGGCATAAAGTGACTGCTTTTGTTGTTGAAGAAAGAATCTAGTTTTTCCATATGAACTGTTCTGTGAATTTTGGAGGGGAGAGTGAGTGTAGCGGTTGGTATGTTTTGTTCGGACACACCAAGAACTGATGCTCTGATTCATTAATGGCACTTATTAAACCTGCTATTCCCATAATAATGTATATTTTCATCAAAGACTTAAAAACTACAAGAAATTTTGCATATTCATAATGCAAATAGTCACTTTAAAAAAAAAAATCTTGGATTTAGAAATACAATTGTTTATGATGCAGCAAAAAATATCCTGGTGCAAAATAACATTTAATAATTTCTGAAAAATAATTTCCCTCACAAGAGGACTGTTCTGTTTCCTTTATTTTTTAGAGAAATAGGTCTTTTGTGATCTCTAGTTTGCTTTCTTACATTATTTTGTGGTTTGTTTTTTAATCAGTGAAGAAAGAAAGAAAAACTCAGAAGCAAAATGTCTTATTGATAACTGGGCTGCCATTATATAATCTCGGTAGCAAATCACTAAAAAGACAGCATTTGAAGTGAATATGTTTAAAGGCTCTTTCTTTTATTTAAGGCTTTTATGTATTTACTATATTCAGAGCAAGAAGAGAATGACCTTCTAAAAAGTAATGATGGTTATTATCCATATAATGGTTGTAACATGCAAATATACGGCAGCCATGTAAAGGAACAAAAATCAGACAGCAACTTCACAATGCTTAAGGGCTTCATATTTTACAGCACCAGCATTAATGGAAAAGTTAATGTAGCATTGAATAACAGTGAGTTGCTCAGCTGCTGCTACTGCTGCAGAACATTTAGATCATAGAAAAAAAAACATGTAATTTTTTCCTCCTATTGCTTTCTTGACCCACAGAAAAACAACTCTCACCCCAACCCCCAAAATTGTATGTAAAATACTCCTGCATTAGTCTGTTGTCTAAGAAATATGACCAAGCATAGAATTTGTAAGACCAAATATTCAAATAAATAATTAAACCACAAAGCTCAAAATAATTAAGCAACAGTGCTGAAGAATATCTCAAAACTCTATTCTGTGACTTAACCCATATGATGGTACAAAAACATGTATCAGACAATCGCTCCATTCAGTTCACAAACCAAAACCACACTTTATAGTACTTTTAATATCATAATTCCTGATCAGAATATCCAGAGAAATTATGCATGGTAAATTCCCTTTTTTTCCATATATTAAAAAGTAAAAACTATTGAGAACACTCAATTTTTTGCATTGATCCAGTCCAAAGGGAAGTTCTGGAAGGTGATCAACACCTAGGTACTGTAAATGGAGGCAGATAATTAGCTCTAAATTGAATTGTGACAATTGTGTTGAGGGACATCTGAGAAAGGAGCCACAGACCCCAGAACTATAAATCCTGTAAACACATATTCCCCATATTTATTATTGCTGGCTGGTTTGGAAAACAAAAAAGAAAATATGTTGTAAATTTTGGAATATACCAGCAATATTCCACTTCTTCCTAAGTTCAGGCAATGAACCTAAGAATCAAAAAAAGAAAAAAAAAAGTGGAGAGTATAGTTATGTAAAAGAAGATTCACCACTTTCTTCTCTGTTCTTAAAATAATGAAAAAGGTGTTACTAATCTGAAATTCAGGCAGCTCAGAAAGTAACATAAATGCTTGACTGATGCTTCACAGTATCGCTGTTGATGCCAAACATGAGAATAAAAAGTGTGGAGTAAAAACCACTGCTTCCGTATCCTTCCAAATTTGGTTTTCTAACAGGTTTTAACTCAGAGGTTTAATAAAACAAGTCTCCACACACAACTACAGCTGTTTTTCAGTCACTAGAATTTGTCAGGTAGTATGAAAATCTTCCTCTTGCTCCAGGTGTCCAAGTGACTGCAATTTCTGGAACCCATACCAATAATTCAGTTATATGTGTGCAAATTATATCTTTCACCGACCTTTATGCTTCTCTAATGTTTGTGATGATATTAGCAATGAATTTCTAATAGGTTTGAAAAAATACCAGCAGAAGGTATGTTCTTTGCCTTTACAATCAGTGCCAGCAACTGGTACTGGAGGAGAAAAACAGTTACAACTTCTGAGTATTAGAGCCAATGAAGAACCAAAGAAGCCAGAAGCCAGGTAATCAATTATTTACTAATGCTATCTCAAAACCTGTTTATAGTTTAACATCTTAGAAATGGAAACATGAATGACAACAGGAATTTGTCCAAATGTTATTGTAAGGCAATATCCACTGTGGCCTTTTCAATTTTTACAGCAGAGATTTTTCGTAAGGAATGTATTTCTTTTAGAAAAGCATTTACTGTGAGGATTGTGAAAAGTTAAATTTATCAAAAGAAAGACAAAAGTAAATATATTTTCTTAATCCTAATACTAGGAAACAAGAATTTAGAAATATTTTTTTTTTTGGTTTTTTCTGTTTTAGTGCAAACAAATCTAGAATTCATTGATTATTTTTAAAGTATTGGAATCCTCTAAATAAATATTACATTGAAAGAACTGCTCTTGGTAATCTGTCACTGTATCAATGAAATAAAGGAGCTATTCTAGTACTTTCAGAACATGACATTCCCGAGAAAAGATTTCTGTTCAAAATTTAGTGGCCTCCAATGGAACCTTTTGAACTTTCCTGCACAGTTGGCCATAAAATTCTTTCATAGCTTGGATAAAGATTATCAAATGATCCAGCTACCGAGGGAATACCATAGCCAGAACCCAACATATTATCTGTAGAGTTAGCTTCTGTGGCACACACATTAGAAAAATTGATGTACCTGGCCTCCACTGGGTGTATGTTTGGAACGAGTATATTTATAACCAAACAAAAGCAGCAACATATACAGTACGTTAGTCCAAAAATAAGTTGAAAGCCTGAGTATATCTGATAGACTGAAAGAGTATTTACACTAATAGAAAAAACATATTTATTTAAAAAATAATTTCCTCAATTTTAAAGATAATTGGTAATATTCCTCTAACACTTCTGAATTGTACATAAATCGAAATTTAATTTTTATACTAATTTTAATACTTAGGTTTTATTCCATCAGCCCTCAAACTGTTATAAACCTTCTTTGTTAAAATTTAGTAGAAAATATAGTGAGAGCCTTATCAGGCAAATTGCTTTCTATTCCCACAACTTTTCAATCACAGATTTTCTAAATTTTAATTCCAAGATTATTACAAAATAATGTATACTTGAGGAACAATTAAAGCATTTGTCTGTCTGGGTCCTCTAAGTGTACAAGGAGATTTTCTTTAATTCTTCATGATGATCTCAAATGGAAAGACTTTTAAGAAGGAAACTCTATTTTTCTTATTCAAACTTTCCCAGCATTTAGCTAGATAATGATGATGATAATGAGTAGGGGAGTGGTATTTTCTGTCATGCTTCTCACTGGTACTTAGCTGAGGTTAAATCAGAAAGGATAGCTGATTCCATTTTGTTCTGGTGGGTACATATCACATCCTGCTCCTGCTCCTGGCTGCTCTTCTTTCCTGACAGGTTTCACTCGATTAATTTTCATAGATTTTTAACTCAACAGTTCAGTATGAAACTCTACCAACTGAAAATACTGTCTGAAGTTGACTCAATAAATTTCCTCTACTACTGAGCTGTCATCAACTTTGAAAATGTTACCATTTGTTCAAAAAATCACAAGAGGTTGGGGCACTATTCAGGGTAAAAGACTACTATATGTCTGAAAACGACACATTGCTTCCTAATAAAATTTGAAAACTTAAAGGTTTATACATTAAAAAAAAAGAACACTGTTTAATAATACGAACACTTCCATGCACTGTGAGGTGAATACATCTTGCTTTACTTTCCTCCATGTTCTCACATAGTACAATATATATTATGCATAAAGATTATGGCAAAGTATCCCAAAGGCTTCAGCAATATTTCTAAATTGGGCCTAAGAGACGTCAAATTTAGCTTCCTCTTTATGTATGTTTTTATTGCTTCCTACCATTAGTGCAAACATAACTTCTAGTAAATCATCAAAAGAAATGTCTTACACGTTAATCTTTCCTAGATTCCGATTATGACTGTAAGAAAACTAAAAAGTATTCCCACCCAATAAACATAATATGCTATCAGGACAGAAGAGAAAAAACCAACAGAAATCTGAAAAATAAGTAAACAAATTTTAAGTAGCAATGATTTTCATTTTAGCCTATTGGCAATGTAGATACAGAATATTTTTTAAATTATGGTTACCATTCTCAAATTGAACAATGGACTAACATGTGGCTGAGGCATCTTTCTGTGGATTTTCTAACAATCTAAACAATTGGAAGGTTTCCTACATTATTTGGTTTCTAAATGGTTCAGTGAATGTTCAGCTGAATGTTTAAAAAATATTTATGGCATAAGGCAGTATATTTCTGAAGCTGAAACAATCATTAGACTCTGATGTTCATCTGTTTTATTGAACTACCCACAGGGAGCTTTATGGGCATTCTATGATGTCAAGGTCACAGGATTAAGTGAGCAGTGATGACAGTAAACAAGCCTTTTCTGTATGTTCTAAAGGGTCTTACTGAGTTACTTAAAATGCCATAAACATAAATAGTCTCCTATCTCTACAACACACCCATGACAGATGACTTCGAAATATAACACTCTTGAGCAATGAAGCTTTACAACCTAACCAACAGCCTATATTATTGACAGCAGATATCAATATACTGGGAAGCACAATATTAGGAGAAGCCTGCAATCTGTCAAATATTTTAAGCCTGTAAATGTACAAGAAATATATCTACATATATGTCAAACCTCTGTATGAACATATATTACCGCTGAGAAAAACAGAGTTTAGAGGTTAAGAAAAAACATATTTATAAACAAAAAATAAATGCTACAGTAAAAAAATACCAAAAAATACACAAGCAATGCAAAAAACAGATAATAAAACCAAACATACAAGGTACTTTCAATACCATCTTGAATGAATTAATTACTCTTTAGAACTATACTGTGCATTACCATATCTATTTTATCAATAAGGAAAGCAGTGTAATCAAGAACAGAAACCTCCTTCAAGTCACAGTATTATAGAATCAAAGGATGGATTGGGCTGGAAGGAACCTTAAAAATCGTCTAGTTCCACTCCCCTGCCATGCGCAGGGACACCTCTCACTAGTCCAGGCTGCTCAAGACCTCATCCAACCTGGCCTTGGACACCTCCAGGGAGGGGGCAGCCACAGCTTCTCTGGGCAACCTGTGCCAGGGCCTCACCACCCTCTTAGTGGAGAATTTAGTAACCAATCTAAATTTCCCCCTTTACAGTTTAAAACCATTTTCCCTCATCCTATGACTACATGCCTTTCTAAAAAGTCCCTCCCCAGCTTTCTTGTAGTCTCCCTTCTGTTATATGAAGTCTCTGGCAGTTATGGTATTCCTGAATCAGGTAAAATATTTTCTCTTTAGCAGCAGCTGACCTGTTTGATTGACACACTGACTTAGGAAAGCCCTAAACTAGTTTGAAGGGCAGTGGTGTTGTACTACAGGGAAACAAAAAGGGGGAAAATATCACCTTGAAGGTTGGTTCTTATTTTTTTACTCTGGCGGAGAAAAGAAATGAAAGAAAAATGGATCAACCTGTTACCTATCTTTGATGATTATACATTGACAGAAGGAAAAAATTGGAAATGCAGGAAGTAAGAAGTCTTAGTATCCAGAAAATAAAATTTAGGCTGGCATCACAGAAGCTTCCCAAGACAAATTAGGGTTTGTTCCTGGCAAAACCAAGAAAGAAGTAAAAGGAAAAAAAAAAGTTAGCATGGCACTTTGAGATATAGCAGAAAAATCTGCCACCACCTCTGAAATGGGATGGAGACAAGGAATATTTAGAAAACCTAAAATTTCTTCAGCTAACTGGAGAAAAAGATTAAATTTGTTGGTTCAGGGCTTATTTATTAAAACAATAGAACCTGAAAATCTTTAAAAGAAAGTTATAAAAAGATGTATGTTTTACATACATGTGTGCTAGCTTGCAAAGTATCTTATATCCAATAAGGTATTTTATTTTAAAATCTCCAAACTTAAAAATTTTGGGAAATTTATGGATAAATCCCCTTTAAAACAAACCTACCACAATTTCTGAAATCAAATTGACGTAGACAACACCAAACGATTCTGATGCAGAAGGAATATAAAATATACTAAAACAACAACGAAGTTGTAGTCAGATGCACTTTATTAAACTCACGTAAAGGAAATATAGGAAGGAAAAAAAAAACAAAAACGACAGGACAATCCCTGATCACACTACAGTTCTTTCAGTTCTTTGAAAATTTATGGAGGATAGGTGTGATTCCAGATATGACTGGAAAAAGATGCTATGTGGTCTTAAAGGGGGCAAACCAAACTAAATGCAATATAAAATGTTTACCTTTGATACATGCAAATATATTAGGATTTATCAATCAAGTAATATGAAACAATATAATGCGAGGGTTTCATGAACAGGTAATTCTTTTACACCTCTGCCATTGGTTTATTCATCTACAGCATAATTAGAATACTCAACTTCTGACACAAGAGTACTTAATGTTCTCATAAACTAAGAGAAATATACAACATTATGATAAAAGAATACAAGAATGTTTAAAACCTGGATATTTTTTAACATAAAAGGTTTGTGACCAGATTTGGAACATTTTCAAGTGGGACACTGTATGGTTTCTTTGCTGAATTCTGCTGTATTAAACATTTGATTACCAACTTTGATGAAGAATCAGAGAAAATCCACAATAAAACTTGAGGTGACAATGAGCTGTGAGAATTGTAAGAGCAGCATAGGAGAATAATAATTCAAAATTACTTTAAAAAGTCTAAAATCTGCAAATGGAATAGAGAGAAAACAGTCTTAAAAACAATTACATGCACAGATATAAAGTAGCATGTGATTTTCTATTAGCAGAAGGGAGTAAGAACCTGCAGAGTAGTTCTGAGAAGGACAGACTTGATTTTTACAGTCTCATTTTGGGATGCATCAGTAAAACTATAGTGTGAAACAAAAGAGTTGTGCATTGTTGAGGTCTCACCTGCAATCATGTGCCCAGATTGCAGTACCTCTTTGTATGGAAGATGCAAGGAATCTAAAGTAAGACACTGACAATATACAAGGTATGGATAATTTCATCAGTAAAGGAAGACTGAAAAAAATCTGTTTGCCTGGGAGTCAGCAGCCTGAAAGGACAGTATCAGCTTCCAAAGACTTCCAGAAGGGCTGGTTTTAAAACCAGGTATCTAATTTGTAGCAAAGAAAAGGAACCTATAAACAATTTGCAAATGCAAATTCAACTATGAAGCTCTGAAAGCACAGAACAGGTTTTCTTAGGTGTTTGTAGGATTCCAGTCTACACTCTCAAAGAAAGGGGGGTGCAAAGCTTGTGAAAGGGTGCAAAGTGTGTCACACCAGACTATGTTTGCCTCAGTGACTGAAGATGAACTAATCTTCAGTTCTTTTCCAGACATTAAATTATTTGACAAACATATGGTTGTACATAAATATATTTACAATAAAAAAGTATAAGCCATATGAAGGTTTGATAGATGGGGAATCAAAATGGCTCCACTGAGTTTTCACTTCTGGTTAAACTTTGCATTTCTGATGTTTCCAACAAAAATATCTCAGAAATATGTCAAAACACTACAGATGTTTCTCTTAGAAAACAACAATAACAACAAAAAATTACTGCAGCTTTATATTTGTTTTCTGTAATATGCTTGAAGCATCACATGGAAAAGAATCCTGGAGTGTAATGGTACTACAACCACTTACTGTGATTTAAAACTACGTTTCTCAACTATTTTGTGTAAAAAAAATCAAATAAAATAATTTTAATTTTTGAGTAAAAAAAAAAAAAGGCCTGCTCTTAATCTATGGCTTTTATTCCTTCTTTATTCTTTGCTTTCTGTTCTTATGCAGAAGATGGGTAACCTACTACTATATTGCACAGTTAGATAGGCATGGGAATGAGAATCATGAGGGAAGTGCTGTTTGCCTGATGAGAAATTCTTCCCTTGTGTTTTTTACTGTGTTTCCACCTTTATCCAAATTCTACACAGATGCTGTTCCACTGCAGGAACTAGGAGTAAAATGTGAAGAAAGGTAGCTGGACTTTGAAATCCTACTGAGATGAGGAAACTTTAAAATTGAGACTGACTGAAATTGAAAATATTCAGTAAATCCTCAGATGAAAATCTAGGGAGTCTGAGTGAGTATTAGATGGACCTATCAGGTCTACTTGTCCTATCTCTCTTTTTCTCAAGTATTCACTTACAGTTGAAGATAGGTTACAGGGCTAGATGGACCATTGGTCTGAACGAGTACGGCTGTTCCTGTGCCTGGCATCCTGGAAGCTGAGTGTGTATGAGCTAGCTCTACAGCTAGACTTAAGAAGGAGCAGAAGTCTCTCTTGGTTTGTTAAGGCTGGCCTTCCTCTTAATGTAGGAGTATTTTAAAATACCCTTCTTAGTGCTACAATAAAATTATATATAGTAAATTGGTTGTGTGCAATCGGACATATATTCTGATTGCTGTTCTAGTTAAAGACTCTGCTGACATCTAAAGACCTGCTGTTTCTAAAGCTTAAAGAAAAAACACATTGTCACCCTTTCTTTGTGTTTGCTGTGAAGCAAAAAGGCAAAACTAAATTTTAGACAGAAAGCATATTGAAAAGAACTGAAAGAAACCCTAGAGAAAACAAGAAAAACAAATTCTTTTACTGCATAAGTAATAAAATAAAAGAAATGCAGAAGCTTTTATTCTTTAGTATGAAATATAATCTATTGCACTTCCTACAGGTAAGTCTTTCTGTAGACCTGACAAGTCTTTCCTAAGTGCCATGCATTTCCCAACATTGGAAAATACTACCTCTTTTCAAAGAAATAGAGGCTTCTTCCAGCTGTGGGGAAAAATCCATAATGAACAGCACCACAGTTCAAAACAACTGAGTAGCCTTCCTTGTGCAAAATCAGAACTGAATAAACCTCATGTAGCAAATTGTGCACTCATACAGCCCATCTCCAGTTATACAATACTCTTTTCTTAGCAGGAATCTCTATGCTGGAAATCTAACTTCCTATTATTAGAAAATGACACAGAATTTTTCTATCCCCTTTTTTTCTACCATTAGCAAGAGCTTCTTCAGTCTCTGCCCTCCACCACAACAGTAAGCAATCAGGGAGGGTGGGAAGGAGGAAGGAAGAGAGGTACATGTTGGGTAGGGGATGTAAAGTAATGCGTGCAGAGCAGCAGGAGTAGCACAAACTTAATGACACCCTAAGGAAGGTAAGAAAGGGACTGCAATAGTAAAATACTTCATAAGAGAAATCAGATTAGAAAAATAGTCTCACATTGATGTTTAAAATCTACTACAAAAGGATGACTAATACTGGGCCTAAATGTGAATAATGCCAACACATTTGTTGGTCTCAAGGTATTTCAAGTAGTGCAGTTAAAAAGAAGCCAAAAAAACAGAAGATAGAAAAGAATTTTCTTAAAATTTTGTGGTTATTAAATCATCTCAGAACTAAATATATGGAACTTGTAATCAGTAGAGCTGATGAATGAGCTGAAAAGTGTCGAATTCTATCAGATCTATCTGTGAGGATCTAGTCTTGCAGAGAAAGGTCAATCCCATCAATTCCAGAAACACAGAAAACTAGTTCTAAAAATATAGTTCTTACAGAGTTTTTGTAAAAATGCAGTACCTTAAGAGGCTCTCATAACAACAGGCATGTCAAACACATTGCTGGATTCAGTAGACAGGATCTGGTCCTACATCTCTACTAGTCTTCTAAAGTTCCCTTTGTAATTCATGTCCAACAGTTAAAATGAGCCAGAAATGAATGAGTAGCTGAACCAGATGAAGCTGATTTGCAGTGGGGGACAGGATAGGTTCTGTTCTCTCTGAACTTCCTAAGACAACAGCTAGTATAGCGATTGAATCAGAGTGTGCCAAAGGCTGGCTGTAAGACAAACTCCTTCTTTCTAAATTCCTGTAGTCTGGTCTCCCTTGCTGTAAACTGGAAATGGTTTAGAAGCAATGTCATCCCAGAATCAACTGATTTAACTGCCAAGTCCCATAGGCTCAAAAAAGTGGAGTTATCCCCTTTCTTCTTCCCCGCTCCCAGCCCCCAGCAGAACCCGGTATCTGCAGAGGCACATGCTGTAGTGAGAGGCAGAACTAGCTGACTGGCAAGAAACTTATTTCCAGACTGTTTCCCCAGACGAATTTGGTCTTCACCACAGAATGAGTTTGACAGCTCTGCCCTCCACCATGAATGATTAATTTGTTATGGGTGTCTAGTTTAACCAAAGATGGATTTGAACAGAAAAAGCTCTTGTATACTTGGTATTTGGTAAAGCTGCTTTAATGTAGGTAGAACCTCCTTCATCAAATCATAGAAATCAGGAGAACCAAGGCTCATTTTTAAATGTCATTTTTCCTATTTTAGTAATCCTCCTGTGTATATCAAAACTGATCATGTGAAAATATCTATGACAAGTATTTCAGATTTAGATTTAGAACACAAACTGGAACTCTTTGTATTGCCCTAGACTGCCTTAAACCTATAGAAGCTGTAAAGCTGAGCTATATATTCAGTGTTCTTGAAAAAAGTTTTTGAAAAGTTGAGATATGTGATTAAACCAAGAAGCTGAAATATGAGAATACTTGAAGCAAACATGGTAACAGATTATGGCCCAAAACACAGGCGTGCATATGGTTGATAAGGAACTTGAACTGTGTGTACAGACAGGTTTCATTAAACTTTTTTTTTTTTTAAAAGAAATATGTGTATGGTGAGAGAAGCAGATGGGGAGGAAGAGAAGCACCATATGAAGCTGACAGAAAAGACAGAAGGAAGCATATGTTGTGACATGAAGACTATAACCCTGAAAAAAGCTAAGGCTAAGTGCTGGCTTAAAGAAGATTTGAATGCTAAGCTATGAAACACCCTGTTTGATTCTTCCTGAGTTCAAGGAAATAGGATGTTGCATATTCACTCTGAACAAGTGGCAATGCATCAAAGAAATAACCAACTCAACAATTCATCAGCTGAATGGGAAAAACTTTGAGAATTCTAATTTTGGTGCAATGGTAGAATTAGAAAGGGGGGGGGGAAAGTATGTTTGGGTTAAGCTATTATGAAGATACCTAAAAGTGTCAAATTACCAAAATGAGGAAAACAATTTGGTTTAAGGGCAAACCCAGGATTTATAACAAACTAACAAGACTTATTTTGAAATTTATTATTCTTCAGATGAGATATGTAGTAGAAAATAAGATGATTCAATAATTTCCTTTGACTGTAGAGCAGTTGATGCTCACACTTGTAAGAAACCAAGCAAAAGAACTTTGGTTTTCATTTTAAGAGGTGAAGGGAAATATTTGTAAAGAGGAAAAGAGTTATCACTGATGAGCAACATAAAATAAAGGTTTTTTACAAAACTGTTATTTACAATTTTTAGACAGAAGGAGATGAAGGAGTAAACAGGTTTTCAGACCAATTCAAGCTGTATTGATAGATGACTGTATGGACACATTACATTGTATACATTGTACAATGTGGCTGTGTTTGTAGGCATTTATTTAGTGCTATGGTCCCTGCATATAATTAATTTCTCCCTAAATTAATATCTAATGCAAGTTACATACAATTTTATGTTATTTTTAATTCAACTATCTTTATATAGTTAAAGTTAACATATTTAAAATTCATAATTTACAAAAACTATAGAATTTCACTAATCAGATCTCTCAATTTCATCCCAAGCTGTTTCATCCCAACATAAGTTTCCATGTTTCTTAATAGTCTGTTTCTTAACAAAGTAAACCATGTGGCACTTAAAGATTAAACACAGTAAATTCTGGTTGCTGCTTTCTGCAAAAAACCTAAAACATTACACACAGGCACTAAAGCTGGGGAAGCTTACAAACTCATTGTGTTCAACCTGAAACACAAGGAAAAATTTTCTCCACAGCTGGGTCATATTTCAGGAAATGAGATATTAATATTTTGCAACATGAGCATTTATACTAAAGAACTTAAAATTGTTCTTTACCTTGAAGAAGGATAATACAAACCTCACATATATATGTGCTATATACCACAATTATCAGTAAATCAGTAGCTGCAGATTGTGTATGTGATAGAGGATTGAAGCTTTTCAGAATCACATTCATCCCCTCTCCAAATAGTTTCTTATTTATTCGGACATCAAAAATCTTTGCTATTGCATTTATCATGCAGAGTCAGTTGCCTATTTTACCCCTGCCTCTGCTGGGCTTGAGAATGATGTCCCAAATTCATTGTTTCTATTAATTTCCAGCAGAAGAGATGGACATGCCCAGCAGTGTGGCTTCAGGACTGAGAACACTATCTCCAACAGAAATGATGGAGTCATTACAGAAGTATAGAGGTCTGGATTGTCAAGGTTGTTTTTTTTTTTAAAAGTAACTCTATTCCAGACAGTCTTTATCTCCTGGGGCACAGAGAGTGTCAGTTTATAAAGAGACTGCTAACACTGTGTTTGTCAGGAATTGAAAACGGAGGCTTGAGGCCTGTTGTGTCTCCTGCTGGCCCAGACCAGAGGTCTGACAATTTTAGAACCTATCTCATTTTCCATCATATGAAAAGTACTGGAGGAACTACCTAATTAAGAACAGTTTTTGCCTTCAGTGCCTAAGCAGTTTAATGAGACCCCTTCTTCTCTACTTTCTGCACTTGAAGGCTTTTAAATCTGCTCACTGAGACCTTAGTCTTTAACAAGGCTCAGAGGGTCTCCAACTGGGCATGTTGCCTGACCTGCTGCCATCCCAGTCCTTTCCATTTACAGTCCACTAGGTCTCATGACAGAAGATGCCCTTGTGTGGTGGATCACATATAACAAGATCTGCAGTGCAAGGCGATTTGCTTCCTCATCAACTCCTGCAAATGGGGAACCCCACTTGGAGAGCTCATGTTATGACCCTGTCCCCCCTTCTCCAGGTTAAGTAGTAGCCTGCAGCTAAAACACAACCAGGCCAACATCTGCACCTGGCACAGTGAGCACTGAAATGGGAAAGCAGCGCTGCAAGTGAGAAGCAGATACACTGGGGAAGTGGCATGACAGGAATAATATAAGAGTTTCTTTTGCTTGATGTAAGAAATTTGATAGGTTTGTCACAGGTGTCAAGCTGCTTCATGGCCCATCAAAAGCTATCATGGACTGAAGAGCAAAAAAGCTGCAGCAGTGGTTTGTTGCCATTTAGAATGCCATCAACAGTCCAAGAGAAGAAAGTTATCTAGCCCAAAGAAGAGACTGTCTCCTGAAAAGTTTAGTGACCAGGAAATGCCTTAGGCCTGCAAAGTGTCTGCAGACATTCACAAAATTGAGCAAATACTGTTCAAATATATTCAAATTCAAATACATTAAAAATGAAAAATTGCACTTATTTGCAACAATTTCAGGTCTCCAGATACACAACTTTAAGCTTCAAGTAGAGATAACACGAGTAACCATTATGGACCAAGGCTGTTTTGAATTAATGATATGACAATCTTCTACTTATAATTTTTGTATATTTTTCACAGGAATATCTCTGGTGGTAGATTACAGAGTATCTGTAAGACTGAATTTCTGCAAGACTGAATTTCTACACTGTCTACCACCTTAAAAAATAAATACATCTCCACCATCATTGGGGATATAGTGATTTTTTTTTAACATATAAGTATGGTGTACATGAATAACTGCAAAAACCAACCAGTCCCAATTACAAAAAAAAACTCAAACCAGTATATGTAGTATTCATTAAATATTATTACTGATATATCAAATGAATTACTTGGCAACTTTTCTAACAGATTTAAGACCAAGATATGTATTCAAGACAAATCCAATGACATTTTTGAAAGAAAATATTTATCTAGTCTATCAGTCTCAACTAGATTTTTAATGAAAAGGTTTCTCAGAGTTAAAATGGAACTTCACAATCTTCTTTGTCTGACTCAGGCTTAAACAGGTTTTAAGTATAAAAATCAATCTGTAAAATTTTTGAAATTTGGGAGAACTTCTTTGATTTCTTTTGAAATCAAATTTTCTTTTGAGCTGTTACACTCTGAATAAATAACCAAGTATTTGTGACTAGAATGCACAAAAAAAAAAAGTCGTCGGTCTCAAATTTTGCAGACAGGGCACTCACATGCAGACCCAGGTTCAAGACCTTGTTCTGAATGAAGGAAAGGAGCAATTTCAGCTCAAGTCTTCTGTATGAGGGTCAGCACCTTAGCCACTGGCTATTTTTCTGATTCAGAAGAGCAAAGCTTTTTTTTTTTGGCATGATATATGGAAGTGTTTAATTTTACCTCTGTGTTGAATAGAATGTAATTTAAAAAACAGTACTCAGTACAGCTCAGATTAAAACCTCAAATACTATAACATAAAATAGAAATTGCATACAGTAGAAATAATTTTTTAATTTGTATTTTAACAGGACTGCCTGCAGAGTTGAGTGCACTTTGGTTATGTCCAGCTTTGCAAATGCCACACATAAGTACAATATAAGTTTTATAGTCTAAGCTTTAAGTCTATAGAGTTTGTGCATGGCTGACACTGGCTGCTGCTTTGTTGTAGGAGAGTTAAGATTTACCAGCGGATCTCAAGAGCTCATTACTTGCACAGAAAAAGCTATAAACATAAGGAAGCATCAGACAGCAACTTACGTGAACTAGGTCTGCTGGTTTTTCTAATACTGACTTAACTAGACAAGTGATTTTGACTCATCTTTGCTGCAGTCTTCCTTTGCTGATGTCTATACAGCAAAAAACTACATTATAATCAACAAATACCGATAAACATATTTTTTAGAAGAGGGTAGCATTTGCAGTTTATAAAGTAGTTTGATCTGTGATTCTTTAGCAAAGGGGACTTCTTGAGATACAGTTCTCAAGACTAAGGAAGAAAATATCTTTTACCGTTACTAGTTCCTAATACATATTTCTCCTAATTCATATTTCAGTTATACAATGACTACTTCTCTTAAACTTTGAAAGTAACATTTGTAACACACACATTTTACTTTTACAGCTTACCTGTGAGAAACAGCTCCCCAGGCACCATGCTTATTTGTTAGTATGTTGAGTATCTTCTGTTTCAGCTGATTGGCGGTAACGTGATCTCGGTGCTTAGCAGCACTGATAAGATGATCACACATCTTTTCCTCCTCTCTTCTGTCAGCAGCATACTGAGCACACTGTGACTAGGAATAAAAGTACATCTGCTTCATAAAGATAGGCTGTTTAGAATTGCCTTAAAAGTACTATTTACTAAAAGTCTTTAAATCCATTACAATACATTTTTAAGAACAGCACACCATTCAGTTGAAATGGTTCTACTCCTATATGTAATGTATAAAAAATCACCCCAAAAAATGTGAAAATTTAAATATCGTGAACAAAAATAACAGAGTTGCAATCAAAAAACATTTAGCTACACATTTATGTATGCATATGTGTGACAACAGATATGCTGTAAAAGCTGATATATGTTTCATGTGTTCTTGAGTATCAAATACAGGTATGACGTACATAGCATAAGATACATGAACAAATTATGCACGCTGTTTTTGATTTTGAAATGGTAATAAAACTTTCAATTAAAAAGATATTTAATAATTTTGTTATTACAGTTTCTAAAGAAAAGGTCCTTTAACTATGAAATTAAGGAATGTATTTTCTATTTCATATCATGAAATCATAACATGAAAAATTTTCACAAGAGGCTACCATTTCTTAAAAAACAGCCTAATGGTTAAAAAATTGCTCTTCTTTTAAATTGGAAACAATCTAATGTTTTCATCATGTTTCCTTTAAACAGAACTACTGAAAAATGATGTGGTTATTGACCTTCATATAAATTTATCTCTAAACCTTTCAAAATTCTATAGTGAATTTTAGTTTTGAAAAATTCTTTCTTTATGTATAGTAAGTATAATATAATTTCTCCATTTCTTTTCTCAAAATCATGTTAATTTCAAAATAAATTTCTACTCCTAGTAAGGATCCTTTCAAAATGTCTAAACAAAGGAAATGTAGCTATACCAACTAAAATAAATCCATTATAATTATCATTTTCTAGGTGTAAATTACAAAGGCTAGATTATTTTCCAAACACTGAATTTTAAAATCATCTTTTCAGACATTTTTGCATGCATGGTTATTGTGCACCATTTTAGAACATTTAAACAACACTTGGTAGTGTAACACAGTGCTGAATCCAATCCTATTTTCTAGTATTCAAAAAAGCAATTGATACTAAGTTAACATCCTAGTAAACTGTCATTTATTCTTCATATTTCTGCCCACTACCTTTTTATCGCGGATCACATTAGCATTCAGCAAGATTTTTACAGTGGTCTTTCCACTGTGTTACAGCCATTATTACAAGTAATCTATCTGAAAAGAAAAATCGTTACACTAATTCACAAAGGGTTAATTCATTTTTCAATTTATCTTCTTGTACAGAGAAGCACCAATTAGTACAATAATCTGCCTTAGTAATGAAGTTAATATTTCACCAGCTCATTGGACAGTAAAATTAAAATTTCATTTTTCTTCCTGAACAATTACAAAGGTTAACAAAATGAAAGTTAACTGTGAAGAGCCCATTCTGGGAGGAATTTCCCTGGCCCTGGCTGCAACTGGAGCCACAGGATAAAGTTTAGTTGCTGGTCCTTGGCCTCCCTGTTATGCAGGCGACAGTAACTTGGTGCAGCTTGGACCAAATTATTTCACCCATAATGATTCAATTAAAGTTTAAAGGGTACAAATAAAATAGCCATTCATTTCTCTAGCTGAGAGCAATGACTAACATGCACTAAACACCAGAACATTTACCAATACATCTTATTAAAACAAAATGACAGATTTACAATTATGCAACAGAAAACTACCAGAAATCTCTTTGTCCATACTACTTTCAAGTAGGATGAATAATAAAATGTTCAGTTATATACCTACCATTATTAAAGATAATATATAAAACTTTCTTTCAGGCTTTAACCATTGCCTTATTTAAGTACATCTGAGTTTCATATTTAACACAGGCTACGTTCCATAATTTTCTTTTACAACTTGCAGATTTTATCTTACTCATTTGAAACATCTAGAAGACGTTTTTCATATGACAAATATAATGAAAATTTTCATATATGAAAAATGTGTTGGTTTCTTTACCAGACAATAAGACTGACTTAAGGCTATTCCTTTAGGGAATTTAGTTAATATTCTAAATCCTATTTGCTAACAGAAGCTGGAAGTTAATTGAATATTCTCATTTTGTCTAGAGTTCTGACAGATCTTATGCCTCAATGTATTCTTCAAAGAGCAGATAACTCAATCTTCTATTGTCATCTTAGGTTACTGCATGATGCTCTGATAAATATCAAATGTTATTTATTGTTGGGGCAATATGAAACTTCACTCTGACACACACTTAATTGTAAATGTGATTTTATCTAAGTTAAAAATATCCAGTATATGCTTGGTAATAAAGTTGTTGCAATCCCATATGACGTGTCTGCTGTCTGCTCTGACAAAATGAAGTAAAGGTTGTATGTATTCAAAATGACAACAGATATCTCTGCGTCTCACACTTTTAAGCTAGGTCAAGGAGCACAAGAACTAGTACATCAAAGTGCACATTTAAGAGAACTGTTTCAAGGAGATAAAAACCTCCTCAAAATTAAGATTATCGGATCCTATTTCTAGCCACCAGGTTCTTGTTGACATTTTTGGACCGATAAATGACTTGATATAGCTATTTATAATCATCAATACTAAGTCAATCTATCTTAGTGTTAGGTCATTGGAGCATTAAAACATGTGGAAATGTATGTTTGGATTTATATACTTATATATACACAAATATATTCAAGCACAGGAAGGTTTGGAAACAAAAAACAATGTTGTGTAAAACACCATCAAAATAGAAAAACGTATTCGTTAAAGTCATGTAAAAAAATGGAATTTTAACTTTACTCCACCATTTCTGCTTGATTTTTTTAATAGGAATAAAATTTATCCTGGAGAAATAATTAAAAAACTGTTAAACTGAACATCTTTTAAAATTGGCCTTTTTGCAATGCAATCTAAATTGTATACTGCAACACTCATTGATGAAAAAAAGCAAGTGAATGTTGAGTCCTTCTAGGGGTAAGAATTATAGACAGTAAAGAGTTATGTGAGTCATCTGCTCTTCTTCAGAAACAAAAAGGACAGCCCTTTTAAACACAATCTTACTGTCCATAGATAATGATTCCTAACTAGCAAGAAAGACATGTAATATCATATTTCAATATATAAACTGCAGCAAGCAAATGCTCTAAAGTGTTCTAAAATGCAATAATATTAATTCTGTTTAATAAAACATTTCTATTTATTAGTTTTTGTGAAGTGTCTTAAGTGAATTAATTGCTTTTCTTTCTTCCCTGCTGTTGGTAAAATCCAACAAAAAAAATTACTAATATGATTTGCATTAAGTCAGAAATGCAATTCTTTGTGAACCTAAGGTTGTGCCGTATCATTTAGATATTCTGATTAAGGGATTTCTTCAAGCTGTAAATGTTTTCATGAATGTCAGCGAGGAGATCAGAAATTAAACCCAATCCTTGAGTCTGACATTTATCAAAGCTTTTAAAAACTAGTTTTGAAATGCTTTCAATGCAAATTTCTTTCTTGGATGAAAAAAAACCCACGTTATTGTATGGGGTTACAGTCTAGGTGACAACTGAGTGAAAACAGAGAAGCAGAAACACACCAAACCTCAGGCTTACCTCAAATTCAGCATGCTTGTGGACATCTTCAGCTCTTTGTCGGTTCAAAATAAATTCAGCTTCATTTGCGACACGCACTATATGGTCTTTCATTGCATGACACAATAATCTAAAGTAAGAAAAATCAGAATCAACCTTTGTATTTGATATACTTCAAATAAGGTATTTAATCAGATTTACTTAAAATGGAATAAAATAAAATTAATGAAAACACTGTAATGCAACTGCCAAATTAGTTGACATGAAAAATTTAAAATTATCCAATATTTTATGAATTTCTGAAAACACAAAAAATCATATGGTATGGAAAAAAACCTTCCTATTTATTGCTGAAACAAAAAGTTTTTATGGAAGTATTGTATTTCAAATATGATTTTAGCAGCAGTCTCAATATGAATATAAATATTATACAATCATTAAAAAATCTAGATGACTGCTTAAACTCTTAGTGATATCATTATACTACTGAATATAAATATTCCAATTTCAGTCTTAGAACATAATGAGATTTCTGAAGATTTAAAATTCTATTGAAAGTGCAAAATAATTTAAGATATAAGATGTCTTATATCTTTTTCTAACACTGAAAAGTGCAAAGTGCTTCTAGGTTTTCATGGCACCAGAACTAGACAATTCTTACAAAGGATGGGCAAAAAATTATTAAGATTGGACTGAGGAAGAGGATGTCAATCAACACCTTATATTAAGATTCTTGTATAGACCACCAAATACCATGAGATGCATAATAAAATTGCAGCATAAACACTCTGTTGTTATTAATGCTTATA
Source organism: Heliornis fulica (assembly GCA_013399135.1). Taxonomy (NCBI): domain Eukaryota; kingdom Metazoa; phylum Chordata; class Aves; order Gruiformes; family Heliornithidae; genus Heliornis; species Heliornis fulica. Next base: position 399,491 of record VXBZ01001452.1, read on the forward strand.
ACCTATTGGGTAGGAAGAATTGAAGCAACCGCTTTCCTATCCCTACAGTCCATATCCAAGGCTGCCCTTTCTATTAAAAATTGCTTTGTTTTTCTTATCAGCAAGGAGGAAATATCTTTCAGGATGCAGAGATCTGTCAGGTCTGTTTAGGATCAAGAAGAACTGTTTCTCATTGTGTCAAAACAGCACACAGTCTGGGCACACATTTTCCTCCCTGCAGCATCAGGGAAACACTTGATTTTCAGAGATTTTTATATTGAGAATGTGAAAATCCACCCTAAGATTGGAGTCTGGTGCTTAGAATTGAAATCATGAATATTAGAAATGAAAGCTATGATTACTGGACCTAATAGTTATAAGATGGAGAGATCTGACAGCTATTCTTGCCTTCTTTGGTGTGACCTCCAATCTGTGAAGGAACATAATGACTTACCCTGAGCTAATGTTTAATATGGGTGTGTGGTATAAACCCATGTGTAGTTCCAACCACCATGGCAGGGGGTTGGAACTTGATGGTTTTTAAGGTTCCTGCCAGCCCTAGACATTCTCTGATTCCATTCTGTGATTCCATTCTATCTTGAGTGTTGAAAGACACAGATGTTGAGGCCTCTGTTTAGAGATAAAGAAGCTTGTCTCAAGGTTTCACAGAATATATTAATCCTTTTAAAAAGGCTTTTTATTGTATCTAACCCTTTGCTATTCCTGAAAGCAAAAAGGTTTTGGCAAACTATAAGCTGAAAGACTAAAGTTGCCTCCATTGTAGCCTTCAAAAGGTGTCTGTTGACACTAGACTCTGGCTGATTTACAGAAAATTAAAAGTTTTATAGACATGCAGTAGATGATTCAAATCATCTGGCTGAAACTGCTGGTGACTCCAGCTGTACCTCTCCTCTTTCTAATGGACCTTTCTGCTCCATTGATCAATTGATGCATTTCGGACAAACTTTGGAGTTGCTGCAAACGTTTGGACAACACATTAGGTGAACTAAGTCAGATTTCAGGTAACCTAGAAATGCCACAGGTATTCAGATTCAAAAATCAAGGAGAAGACTAATAAGAGATGACCAAGTAATATTCCTGAACACTGAGTCTTAATTGCCTACTACACTCCAATAATTAACTTGGTTCGCACTCAGTTTTTGGCCCATCCAGAAAATGTTCAGGTATGGTCCAGGGGACAGTTCACTGGAGGCACATCATTGAGATTGAATCAATTTAAAATCTCTCTAATGATACTCAAGAAAGGTCTGCAGATTTTCCACAGTACCCCAGCACACATAGTAGTGGGTAGCCCTTGTGTTATTTCAAACAACCTGAACTAAACAGAGAAAATTGTAACGAATTCTTAAATCGAAACAGGAACTGTACAGGCTCCAGAGAGGAGGTGGACTAAGAGCTATGGAGGATGAATGAAGACACTCTGCTCTAGCATTTGCTAACCTTAAACAGTATGAACATAGGCCAGCCCTGTCCTTTTGTTGTTGTTGTCAAAAATCTTATCCATGGGATACCTAAGAATTATTTCTACTGTGTCTAGCCAGTTGTCTCATACACTGTCACATCTCTACCACCAATTGCGTTTTCTTGAAGAAAAAGAAGAAAAAATGTTTGTATTGTGTTCAGCACATTGGGTTTATGACAAAGGTGAGGTCACAGCCTCTCAACACTATATAATCACTAAATAATGTCATATTAATGTGTGCTAATAAGAGATATATTGTGATTTATCTACCTTAGAAGCTTGTGTCCTCCTAAGATAGAACTTCAAAGACTAGGTAAATTATGTTTTAGTTTAAAAAGGGTAAAAATCTAGGCTATCAAGTAGAAATTTTGCATGCCACTGCGAGAGTTCTTGGCCTGGTTGTTTTGACGTGTAAGTGCAAGAATGTAGGGCAGAAAACAGAAGCATAGTAAGCTAAAGCAGTTAGGTGTGTCACCTTATCTTTGAAAGGAAAGGCAGTTGCTACAAGGTCAGGGAAGCAATGCTGTAATGAGGTTTTGCACTTGCTTATGTTCTTGCTGTACTCGTTCTCTGAAATTTGTCACTTTATGAAACATAAAAACACTACTAAAATAATTTTTGGTACTTATTTTTACATCTAATGGGAAGTTATCCTGTGTTCTCAAATTATATTTTACTAAGAAAAGGATGGCAGACATATTATCACTGTTATATCTGGATTAAATCACAGGCAACTAACTGAATCTCAAATTCATATAGACACAACACAACTCAGCATACTGTCCTAACAGGTTTACAGCTGATGAACATGCATGGCAATCTTGTCATCCTTTGACTACTTACCAATTTATCTAAATCCTTCTTAACTCAATCACACACAAGGCATAAGATTAAACAAAAAAAACAAAACAAACCAAACCAAACAAAAAAACCCAAAAAAAACCCAAAAGGTAATCTCAGATTATTCTGGCATGAGAAAAAGTGCTTACAACTATCTTTTGGATTTTCACAGAAAACAAACAAACAAACAAACAAACAAAAAAACCAAACCCAAAACAATAGAAATAATTCAGAAAGTATCCCAAACCAGGAAAAAAATCTAACATTCAGTTGTATCAAAGTATATCAAGAATGTCCCTTCACACACTGCAAATAAGATAAAGGTACAAGTACCTCTAGGTCAGTAAATTCAGTCCTTCACTGCAGCTTCAACATGCAGCTACGTCATACAGACTCATAAACTACCTTTCAAAAACTACCCTTAGTTTATGAAAAGCATTTTCATGAATTGTGTCTTCAGTTTATGAAAATATGATTGTTACTTGATCCAGCACAGGTCCTCTGAAGGTTAAAACCATTTCACTTTCCAATCCAAATGTATTTTTCAGGATGCATTCTTTACTGCTTCATTGTATGCAAATGTCACCCTTAGGTTTACACAGTTCTTTTTCCTTCTGTTGATCTGATATTCCACCCATCCCTATTTCACTAAGATAAATTTTTTGAATGACAAAACTTAGTAAAAGAGATTGTATTTGGGGTTTTTACTCATTTCATACACTGAATTTACCATTTCTTCAAGTGCTTACACAACACTGTCAGCAGAATTCTAGACAAGTTCTAGTCACTGTTCACATAGCAACATTTCTGTGGAAAGACCTTTTCTGACACAAATCTAGAAGTATAATTTTCTTAGCCAAACATTCTATGATTTTGAACAAGAAAATCTCAGTAATAAATCGGTCTTTTACCTCCTCAGACATTTCTAAAAGATGAACTAAGTATCTCAAGCATATATTCTCAAGAGCATGAACTCCAGGTACTTTTAAGTCTTAAAATATTTATGTAACAGGTTACATTGTATAACATTTATATTAATGCAGGTTTGAAACTCACACAAATGTTATTTCTGTCATCTGCCCAACTGTGTTCCCCATGTACAGATTTTTACAGAGCACTCCCTTTTGGGGAAAAGTTTATTCTTTGCATCTCACAAACCATCATCCTATACTGGAGTGATCAATACAATTAAGATGGTGCTTGAGAGACAAAATGCATATAGTATCATAGAATGCTTTAGGTTGGATTGGCCTTAAAGATCATCAAGTTCCAACCCCCTGCCATGGGCAGGGATACCCTCCACTAGACCAGGTTGCCCAAAGCCCCATCCAACCTGGCCTTGAACACTGCCAGGAAGGGGGCAGCTACAGCTTCTCTGGGCAACCTGTGCCAGGGCCTCACCACCCTCATTGTAGAGAATTTCTTCCTAATACCTAATTGAAATCTACCATTGATGAATCAAGCCTTCTGGTCATACTTATTAATCTCTACACAAGTAGTCTTCCTAAAGGGCTAGAGTTGTATGAAAATTGTCACCACAGACTTTACTATTCCAGTAATTCATGATTAACCAAAAGAAAAAAGACATTGACCAGGAACGTTTGGCTCTACCCCATGTAACCATTTCTTCAGTTGCATCACTGAAACTCCTACCAGAACTGAAGCCAAGTGTGCTGCTGTGTTCTTCCCCAGCTAAGCTATCTCAGCCTGGAACTAATGACCAGCAAAAATCTTATCCTCTCTGAGCAGTAATTCTTACTGCATAAAATAGAGATTAGACACTGTCTTGGTAATTTCTGGTTTCTCTTTACCAAGCCAAGCTTGATTTCTATTTATGCCCACAGATTTATGAATCACAGTTAAAGCTCTTTAACTAAGAATTTGGTTTGATTTGGTTTTAGACTGAATCAAAGGACTTTCAGTCAAGAATCCACCAAGAAACTAGTCTGAAATCAATTGAGACTCAAATCCTGGTACACTTCTATGGGGAAATGAGCTTTCTGTACAGATAGCTTTGCTTCCAGCTGAACATATGGCAACTGGAGTAAAACCTAGAATTAAGATATGCTGGTACTTTAAAATAAATATGACAGGGCTTGCCTGTTAGAATAAGAGGGAATGACATGAAGAAGAGAAATGACTTAGAGACTTATAAGTGAGAGCAGACTTGGTGAGAGTACATCTCAGGACATGGCAATTCATAAATGTGAGATATTTGCAAAAGTTTAGGAATAGATAATAATTATTTTAAATCCATGTGACTTGCTTTCCTGAATTCTGTCTTCAGCAAGGTTTCTTTACAAGCCCAGAGTCCTCACAGGTTAAAAAAAGTTGTGAAAAAGGATGTTTAAGCAATCAGAAGGCCATGTTTTTTTAGATACTGGGTGTTGAGAAGGCTGTATTGTGGACATTCAGAATCCATGATACAATTAAGATAAACGGCCAATGTCAT
>VXBZ01001453.1:0-47024 GCA_013399135.1 Heliornis fulica
GCAAGCACAAGCCGTTGCCGCTGACTGTTTCAGTTTCCTAACTGTAAGGTTTAAGTATTCCTCTTGCCATACTGGTCTGTGCCAGTGGCAGTACTGAGTGGCTGTTTTGTTGGTCCAGTTCAGAAATCCCACACCTTTGGACTTCTACCTCTCCTGGTATTCCATGATAGGAGTGGTACCTTCAGAGATGTTCAGTGCCGAGCCAAGCTTCAGTGCAGGGTCCACCCAGGCTACCCCAGAAGTGCCCAAGGTGACATCAGGGTGGCTGGGGGAGCTCAGCCCTCCAGGCTGCTAAGACCATCTAGCTAAAACAAAGGATCAACTTCATTAATTTAATCCTGGTTGCCTTTAAATGATCCCGTGAAGACACACAGATTCCTATCCTCAAATGAACACCTTCTTGCTGTGATTTGAAAGTAAATCCATTTTTCTTTCCTGTGAAAATTAACCCAAATGCCAACAGCTGAGGATCCTACCAGTAAACAAATCCCAGACTCCCACAGCTCTGAGTTACTTTGTTGCTCTTCCTAGAGAGTAGAACAAATAAAACAAATGATTTGTATGTGCACTGCTTGTACAAAGCCATGTTCATTTTTTACAGGATCCGAACAAAACAAATACACTACTGCCTGGATTTACAAAATAGATGAATTATTTTATGACCACTAATAGTCTATAGCTGTGTAACATAATGAGAAAGGCAATTAGCTTTCACACTTCTTGGGTAAATCTGATAACCTCATTTGAACAGTTCTGTCTTCCTCTTAGACCTCAAATGTGGTCACTGCTGGAGAAGGGGTGCAAGGCTTGAAAGAGCAATGAGCTAATCTGGCACGTATTTCAAACTCTAGTTAATATTCATTACTCCCTAGCTAGAATATCATTGAAGTCAACTCTAGGAAGTAGGCAGGATGTAGTCAGGCTGGGAGTTAAATTAAGAGATATGATGCAAGTAGAATAAGCATTTTGTTTTGATCGAAATCCAAGCATATGCATAGCATGCATGGCATAACATGCAAAGAATTCAGTTTCTGGGTAGGTTGTAATTGACATATAGATTTACATAATGTCTGGAGTGTGTGGCCTTGCCTAGTGGAGAAATGTGGAACAAATCCATGCATAAAATTTTGGTTCTGTCTGCAATGAAACTTTTAAAAATTTTATTCAAACTAATTTTTAATTCCTTTCCATTACAGCTGAGAAAGGGCATTTTTTTAAAGGCCTGGAAGCCAGAAATAGCTGCACATTTAAAAGAACCTGACTTTACCAGCCTAAAGCAGAGATATGGAGTGACCCATTTAGAGGTGGTCTAGTCCTTATTTGCCACTGCTAATAAATATTCTAGGGCATTAAAAAAGAAAGAAAAAAAAAGGTTCAAATTTCTGGTATATATGGTATATATGCCATATACGTACTACTGAAAAGTACTGAGAGTGGGCAAAAACCAGAGTGTAGTTTGGGATGAAATCTCAGTTGGTGGCAGGCAGGTAGTTCATTAATGAAATTTTAACCAAGACCTGGTTTTCTGACAGATTTTCTTGTGTCTCTAGGAAGTTCTCTACATCTTTTACAGATTAAAAATTCTTAACAATTTCAATTTAATCTTCCCACTAATGAGACTGGCATAAAAAAGTCTTTGAAATCTTCGGATAATTCAGCAGTGTTTACAGCAGATGGCTTCCTCTTTGAAGACTTGACATATTATTAGTAGGTTAGTATCGTGTTCTGACAAAACTTCAGTAAAGATATTTTGGTTCTAAATCTAAATTAAAATCCTTTGATAGCAAATCTGATCTGATCTTCTTGGATCAATTGCTTCAAATTGGATTATTGTACTGAGCAAGTGATCGTAATGCAGCATATCAGATTTGATTTGCTCTACAAGAGTTTATCTCACTTTAGTTAGATAAAGAGAAATATGTTATCACATCAGACTTTGACTAGTTTTGATACATAATGTTTTTTGATCTATAATGGTGTTTTATGCAAAACTGCATCTGGTGGTTTACTGAAATGAATTACTATTACCTACTGCATTATGACACATGGTGCATAGATTCTGCTTCTATGAGATTAAAAAACCCTCTATGTAATAAAAAAAAAATCCTATTTATGCTTTATGTATACATTCACTAGATGCAAATTATTCCTGCACACCTGCTGTGTGCATAATTTTGGGAACTCTGAAGATCACATTAATGAAAAATGTCATAAATAGACTTTAAACAACTTCCCTCATAGAATAGTTTGTTTAGAATAACCATTCTGCCCGATTTTATGGTTTTGGTTTATTTGCTTTTCTTTGTTTTGTTTTTCTTTTCTTGAGAATGGATGGTAGAGGAAATAAGAAAAATTGAGACACACATAAAAGATTAGATTTATGAATGAAACTCTCCCCCACAAAAGCCAAGTGAGCAACTTGAAGAGGCTTCTAGGCAGCTGTACATTCTTAACTGCTGCTTATACAACAGATTGCAAAGACTGCCTTTGGCAACATTTCCTGCTTTAGATTTTCACAAGGGTGAACTGCTCTTGAAGAATTTTTAACTGTTTTCTTCACTTTTTTTTTTTTTTCCTTCTCAAGAAAGGTCTGGTACTTCATGGAGACTCCCATTTTTGGTGAGTTTCTGTCACACACCACTTTGCTACTTATTAGATTTTTGGTTTTCAAAGCCACTGACTGCTTATAGACTTTCTCCTCAATAGGTAGAAAAGGTCATGAACAGAGTAACGAGGAAACTACCCAGAGAAATTCTTTAGATTGTTGTGATAAAATTCCCTGAACTGGACATTATTTGTTGAAGCAAGGAATTGGTACAGTTAAAAAAACCCAAAAACATCCTTAATGAAAAAATTATCATAGAAACCAATTCTTCATATGAAACTTCTACAGGAAACGAACTCCTGAGATATAGCATCTTTTTACATCATGCTGCAAATAGTCTGAGGTTATGTAGGCTTTCAGAACTGTAAAGGAATTCAGTTGCTATAATCTTTGTTTTCTCTGACCCACTGGTTTATATTTCGGTGGATTTTTTTTCTATTTAATATAATTTTGTTTTTCTCTTTTCCAGGACTGGTTGTTTGAATTAGGTGTTTATATGGTTGAGGGGTATTTTCCTTCTGATCATTCTTTGGCTTGATTTTAGGATTGTGTGCAAAAATGAAAATATTTTCACTCTTTTTTGTAGACTAGACAAATACAAAATATATGAATATNTCAAGCTAGACTCCTGTACAGAAAACAAAACTTTTGGAGACTTAGAAATTTTAAAAATGTTATTTAAAGATACAAGAAAATTTCTAAGGTTTCATCTTACAGTAAAGCAGCACCATTATGGACAGCATGAGGGTATTGCACTCATCTCAAATGTTAATTTCCAGCAGTAGAAGTGTCATGCTCTGTTTAAAAATCACTCATTGATGTCCATTAATGGGGTTGTCTTCTTTTGAGGAATGACCAGTACTCCTGAGCACATAAGTAAAATTCTTGAAATGAGCCAAACATTGCACAATACATATAGTTGTTCAATTCCTTATGGATGTGCAATTGCTTACCATCATCCAATTCCTTATCTGTGAAGATGCTGCTGCTGTTGGTTTTGTTGTAATCTTGCAGCTATGATTTATCTTTCCTGGAATTTCACTGATTTCTTGAAATAAAAGAGCTGTGGGTCTTTGGATTTGCATAAAGTTCATAACCGTTCCACACACACTTCTTGCCAGATAAATAATATAGTGGTGTTTGGCATTAAGACAAATGCTTCAATTTGAACACAGTTCAAATTTGAACACACAAATGTTTTTAATACATTTTTACAAACAAAATTTAAAGTAAAATCTGTTTAAAAACTTGAAAAGTGACTAATTTTGATTTTTTTTTTCAAATAGTTTTTGGAAGTTTTTTTTCAAATAATTTTCATAAGAATTTTTAGCACATGCCCAAGGACACAGTTGTGTTACAGGTGCTATGCAACGGAGAGCGTCTTTTAGATAAATGATTCATAAATACATGATCATGTGCTTGAGAAGGATCACAGTGATGTATTCAGCAGACTACTACATGATCATAATATTAATTTAAATAAAATCTCTCTTAAATACAAACAAAAGTGTATTTATCCAAGAGAAAGATTTGGTTTTGTAAAGTTTGTGTAACTTTGTAGTGCTTTAACTTGCTGATGTCATATGCTGATATCATATCCATTCAGCATATGAAAAGGAATGGGGAGAAATAATTGCAAATGATATGTATAGAAGTGCTAAAAAAAACCTCCATAAGAGTTTATAAAGTTTTGGCACAGATTGAACAGTTCATGTGTCAAAAATATCAGTTTACCATACAGTTGGTTTCTTAAAGGTATATAAGATCTGTATTTAATGTAAGACAGCATAATGCAGTGTGGCTTTTCACTCAGGAATTAGTGAAGTGACACAATGAAGCCTGTGCTTCTCCTTATACTTTCTGTATACCACCAGGAAAACATATACTTTCAGTCTGGGTTACTCTTATTTTAGATGAAAGAGAAAAGTCAGCAGATGGAGAACAGTTATAAAAACTCCCACAAATACAAAATACCAGTTGTTGACCTCACATATTCTCCAGCATGAAATCTCTTATAATCTTGATGCTGTTTACATTACACTTCTTTAAAAATCCGAGTGACAGAGGATGAGAACTCTTTTCTGACATATTTTCATTGTTCATTGGGAGACTTCCCCCGTTCCAAGAAATGTGTTCCTTTCCTCTCCCCAAAACCTTCAATTTTTCAGTGTGCAGTAATTAAGAAGAGTTAATATATGTCACTCATCCTGCATGCCAGGAGATAACACAGAACCTAACTGCCTCTCCAAGGTGAGCATTCAGTTTACACGGTCGCAGACATTTGGGGACATTTCCAGATCATCATCCAGGCTCAGGTGCTACTGAGAGTGAAACCACAGGCAGTCAAAGGCCATCAAGTCTGCCAACAAAAGAGTTGCAGTTTTTGGGTAATGATGCCTAGAAGTTTGAGAGGATTTTGTTTCCAGAGTCCTGCAGATTGAGAGATGACATTATAAGAAAATTACAATTTACAGAAATATATTCTCTTTTCTTGCCTTCTGTTTCTACATTTTCTGTGAAAAGTTCATCTGCTGTTACCATTTGGAAACATTATTTTTGGTTTCATTGCATTTGTCTCAACCTCATCTATAAGATAATGATTAGCTGTTTAGGAAGCTGAAATTGTACATGAAGAGTAAAATTTGTTTCAGCTTATGAAAAGATATATGTATTTCCTACAGTAGCTACTCCCATTGTCTTTCCCATTTGCAGGTAGGAAAGAATGATAATTTTTTTCCTTGACTTGCTCTGAGTTATGAAACACTTTTACCACCTATTTTAATATCACAATTTAAAGCATTTTTTTTCTTACTTTATTCTCATAATAGTTTCACATGCAGTTATTAAAATCTTTGTCTCTTTTCTTTTTTTTTTCCCCCATCATTATACTTACAGGCAAAATTGGTTTGTGCTTGTGCTCTGTCTGTACCCTTGTGATAATTTTATCTGCAAATACAGTCTTCTGGAAGTGCAAATCTATTTGTATGCCTTATTTCCTTCTTTTTAGGTGTCATTTGAACTTGCTCTTAGTGACATTCAGCTCACAACTGTGGTCATTAAATGTCTGCCATTATGTTTGTGATCTTTGCTGTTTGGTGCTCTGGGGGGAACTTGTGCCTGCAAATTTAGATGGACTCTTGAACAGCAGAGATAATGTGGAAGTATGCAACCACTGTAGCAGTTGTTCAAGACATTTGAGTGCAGGTGTGCTACCTCTTTACTTGCAGTCCTACAGCTTCCCAGCTGCCATGGTAGTTACCACACATTCATCTCCAAAACAAAATACTTGTAAGAACTTAAACCTGGCTTTTGGAAATCTGGTTTCCCTGGTCTGAAGAAAGGATGTGGCGGCTCCTGATAGCCCACTGCCACCCTGAAAGGCTGCTACCCAGTCCAGCTGCCCTTCCTGGGTGGGTAGGAGGGTGCCAGGGCAGGGAGATCCCAGGCATGTTCCAGACACATGCCCAGATGCTTCCAGTGCTGGATGCTCACCTGCACAGCAAGGTAGAGTAGTGTGCAGATCACTGCTTTGCATCTGCCAGATAAATCAAGGACTTGGTGTAAATCCAGGCATGTGAGGCAATAGCTGCCACGTCTTGTACTACTTGGGCTTACTGGGAAAGCAAATGTACAGGTTTGACAACTATTATTCTTTTTCTATCAATACTTACAGAGCACAAAGAAAATATATATCTAGTATGTACTATTTTAAAAAATAAAACATACCAAGAGATGCTTGCAAAAATTAATGTGTAATAATATTTTAAAAAGATAGCCTGCTTGATTAAAATAAAAGGACAATTTTCTTCTTGTAACACCTTACCTCTGATTGTATTTGAAGTGTATCATCAGTGTGGGGAAAAATAATGTAAAAGATAGCTTTAAATTTCTTTCATGGCATGCCATTTATAGTCTGCTAAGATACCTCATTCATGCTCATTCTCTAAGAACCAAGCTGGAAAGAGGAATAGTACAAGTGACTTGGTTTTGTTTTCTGTTCTTTCCAGCCATATCTCCAAAACTTTGTAATGTTGGGGAAATAGGCTGGAAATAACTTCTAACTCTCAGACCTACGCATTGCCTGAATCTGCTGTCATTCATGCAAGATCTCACATACTTTCCACTGATTTGCCACATAAACATAGGGAGACCAGACTGTGTGTGGCTTCCTTCAATGATTTACAAATGCAATTAACTTAGAGGCAATAAATGCCTGTCACTATAATACTCAGGCAAAAAGCAGGATCATTCTGCCTTCAAGTTGCTTGAATACCATGTTTAGGCTATATTTTCTTGACTGTATAAATTACAGAAATAAAATTAAAACAACCTCTTCTGTTAAGTCACTTCCAAATATACCCATTCTTCACAACTCTTATATTGGTCCCACATTAAGGAAGGAAATAATTTAGCAAAATTGGTTATGATAGTATTTTTAATAGAAAAATCTTCTAACACCTTAATTTCTTCCTTTCTGGAAATTAGTACTTCCTAAAATGTTTCCAGCTAAATAATATTAACTTAAAAAAACTGAAAATTAATTTCCTTTTTTTTTTCTTTCTTAAAGAATAATGTTTCCAAATCATTTAAAGATAATGCCTGTTAATACAGGAATCTAATTCATGGATAAGGAAGAAGGAATTTTTTTCTACTGTTGTCATGATTAAAATCCCAGTTTAAAAAAAATATATCTTCAGAAATACCCTTTTATCCATTCTCTGCTGTCATGATATTGATGATATCTTATATGATAACTTCTTGTACTTTGATTTAAAAAATATTGTCTTCATTAATCTGTATTATAATAGGTTCCTCATATCTGTTTTATCTTTTCTACTTGAGCCTAGCCTGGAAATTGACGTATTGCTGTGTTAAATTAAGAATTTCCTTTCACTTGTTTCCATTCTTGGAATACCATAAATATCCTAGTCCTATTCTATCCATCTTGATCCCTGAGCAATAAAAACCAGCTTAGTTAGACATTCCTATCCTTATCCAAATATTTTCTTAACAGACTCTCCCACTTTATCACTTACTGTTTTCAATGAGTGCTATAACTCTCTCCTCACATGATTTATGCCACATTTTTAAGCTTGTGAGTCTTACATTAGGCATATTGGCCTATGTGCCCGGAATAGTTGTTTAAATATTGAACCTCAGCCCAAATGTCTAAATATAGGCTGCTGCATTTTAACATTCATTTCGGAAATTACACTACTGGGGACTTGTCCTCGTAGGTCATTCAGAAGTCAGTATTGATTAAGTGGGCTGAATGCATTTAGTATTATGCATGCACTGTATTTGTCTAAGCAATGGAGGTAGATTGAAGTTTCAAAATTTCACCTGCAAGTTTGTTTTTGCATGGTTTGATCCGTGTTTAATGAATCTAATTGACTGTATAATGGTAGGAAATTATTCGCATATATAGAAAACTTGCTTTGGTCTTCTAAATCATCATTCCATGGAGTCTTCAATATTTAGATGATTTATGATTATCTGTTGCATATGCATTCTGTTTTTGAAATGCAAGACACCAAAATTGAATGAGAGAATTAAAAAACAGAATGCATTCCTTATGAAGAATAATCAAGCATCTTGCAAGTGAATTCATGTAAGCAACTTTTAAGAGAGATCTTAATTATCAGTGTGTCTGCCATATCTTACTGTTTTATTTAGTGCAGAATTGTCTTTTTTTTAACCCTCAAGAGAGTTAACATCTTCATTTTCCAAATGATAAAAACAACATCATTATTTGTACATTTTATGACACTGCAGCCTTTCCATCTGTCCTGGGTGTCACTGTCTGCATTCGTGCACCATCACATAATGAGGCATGTTTTAGGAGCTAAAATCCCTCTTTCCTCTTCATTATGCATGTGGCATGCAATGCAATTTACTACATAACAGATGTCATAGCTAAGTACCCAGGCTCATGTCATGATTCATTCATTTGAGGACAATCTGTTGCAGCAGAGCAGAGTTTAAAAAAAAAAAAAAAGGCAAAATTTTCTGTTTGCCCAAGCACTCCATATTTTGTCCTTTAGTGCACTAAGTTGGATAGTCTAAAACTTCAGGTATAAGATAACTTGCACTGGAGCCTGGAATGCAAATAGGAGTACATTTAAGTAAGCATCTACTTCTTTGGCTTTTTATGATATTTACCCAGAAAAAAAAAAAATTGATTTTTAAGTTACAGTGCTTTTCTAGTTTAAATCTTTGTCTTGATTCAACTCTTCTCCAGACTCCTATAAAAAATAAATTACACAGTTCAAAATTCACTGGTGCAGTTATTGGAAGAACTTTGGGGATCTTAAAAAATGAGAGTTTCATGTCTAGACAAATTTGATGGAACATTATTATACTGCCCTTCTAAAGCTAGAAGAATTCATGGTAAGCAGTATTTTACATAAGATTGTCATTAAACATGGTCTATCTTTAGGGGAAAAGGCAGACAGTAATAAGTTATACAAGAATGAAGAATTATCTCAATCTGAGGAGATACGGTTGCAAATGAGGTAACTCAAATCATTATTAGGGTTAGAAATATGATAGCTATATGAATAGAGCAAAATTTTAAAGCTCTTCACTAAATACTGCATATTTAACCAGTAGACATCCTAGCATGTCTGGTGGATGCTCTGAATTTATGTTGATTTGAACTTTGTAAATGTATGCAACATTAATAAAACAGTTTTGAAACTCTACAGATTGTATCACATTTCATTTTTTAGTTTATATTAGTAAAAGCAAGACCATTTATGTGAAGAGGCTCAACAGAAAAAAGTGATGTGTCTCATATAGACCTCTCCAAATGGAATCACTTACCAGACTGACATCTTTGGTGAGTCTGAAAACTAGTTGTTTCACTCAAGGATGACAAAGCTTCTTTGGAAAAAGTGAAATCTGAGTCAGATTAAAAAAAGAAAAAAAAATTCTGATAATTAAGAAGCCTTATCCAGTATCTGAAAAATAGTGAAGTCCCTAGAGTGAGTTTGGACATTTAATATTCCTCTGATCCTTGCAAGGGACAATGCAAAACCACAGCAGGAGAGTTTCTCACTGGGAGTCCTTTGGAATCCTCTCCTGAGAATATAGAAATTGATTTCCCATCTGCATTTGAGGAAGCCTGATGGGAGATACTTTTCTTATGATTGTGCTTTCAACTGCCCACTGCAAGCATCTCTAATGACAGGTTGTAGTGCCCACCAATACATAGTTTCAGCAAGAATGGGTCAAATTCTAAAAAAATCCTGCACATCAGGTAGAATTCAGGTTGTGCAGACTTTATTAATATGAATAAAGATTTTCAATAGTCTTCCCCAGAAAACAGTTGGAATGCTACTCAACATAGAACTGTCACACTGAGTACATATTACTATCTAGAAAGACCTTCTGTATCAGTATTACCGATCTACTGAACCTCCAAATTCCTTTGTGGAAAATTATTATCCTGTTTCATTAGAATAGTTTTGATGCTGTGCTCATGACAGATTAAGATGATTCCTTAAGAGACTGGTTTTTTTTTCAACATTTGTACTATATTTCTTCAAAATAGATTCCTGATGAGCTCATTCCATGATTTTCTACTTTACCTTATCTGTACTTAGGGTATAAGATGTCCAGGGAATGTGAACATAATGAAAGTCTGCAGATAACAGCAGAAAAAAAAAGTAAAAATCATCCCTTCTCACCTTTCCCACTAAAGCTGTAGAGGAGATTTTAAGCACAGCTGATAAAAAGGAGAATTTCAGTTTTGTGGGAAAGCTTGGCCTGCCGGTGTTGCACTTCACTCTGCATCAGAACGAGCCATGAAGATGAAGAATTTCACAATGACATGGGGAAACTGCTGTTGGAGGAAGGCGATGGGTGCATGGGGCAGGCAGGGAGCTCGGGACCTCTCTGCCTGAGGGTTGTACAACTCCGTGCTCAGTCAGTTGTCTGAGGTGTGTAAAAGGGTGGGTAGTGGGAGCAGATGTTTCAATTCTGCCGACTCAGTGTTTTCAGACAAAAAATGCTCCAGAAGCCTTTCCTCTTGGAGTTTTGACCAGCTCTGATGTTTAAACAAGACAGATGCACAAAATGTTTTCCTGTTGCTGTCTGAAGCTGGTGCTCAAAACAGAATGTAATCACTTCTGCTACGTTACAACTAGGGGAAGATAACCTAGGAAATCCCCTCTGAATTCTCACACCTGAGGCTTTGGGAAATAGGAATTCTGAAGATGGCATGTCTACAGCCTAAGTAGATTCTTGGCATGACACTGACACTGTTGACAATGTGTACTTTGCAGTATGGCTCCTTCTTCCATTCAGTT
Organism: Heliornis fulica; assembly: GCA_013399135.1. Classification (NCBI taxonomy): domain Eukaryota; kingdom Metazoa; phylum Chordata; class Aves; order Gruiformes; family Heliornithidae; genus Heliornis; species Heliornis fulica. Next base: position 10,918 of record VXBZ01001453.1, read on the forward strand.
TAAACAAATTGATCTGCTTTGTTTATATACTGCCAAACACTGCCAGCATTGTAATAGTAGAGCCCCTCTTTACCTATAGAATAATTCTAAAATACTTCACATTTAGAGATTGAAATTATTTATATATATTTTTTTAATTTTGTTTTTCCCCTTCTGGTGGGTTCCTGTTCAGAACTTACTGCACAAAGAGCGAACTTGCTTTCCTACCCACCCTAAACTTACCAACTAAGGCCATTCTTGAAAGAGATTAATTCCCTTAGTGCTAGGGCATTTTGAAATAAGGGATTTCTTCCCTGCTATTTGACTTCTTCTGTTTAAGACCTGGTGTGCTTCAGTGAAAGTAAAAAATGTTTATACTGCTGGTCCATGAGCTTCACTTGTATCTGCAACCCTGATTTTAACAACAACCTTTACTAGTCATACAGATAGCTCTTTTAAAGGCTGTGTAAAGCTAATGTAGCAAGAATACCTAATTTTTATACAGTCACAGATCGGTATGTTGAGAGAAATTATAGATGTGACTAATTTTTTTTTTTTAGGGTGTAATATTCAGATTTATGGGCTGTACTTCAATTTATTCTTTGTGTATCAGTCAAGGAACATAACTCAAGATGGAAACATTGTCTACATATGTCCATATGTGACACTGAAATGGAAATGAATGGCTGGAATATGTAAAATATATATTTTATTTTTTTTAGGAAAACGTCATGAACAAAATTTAGATTTTTGTTACTGGGATTCAGTTGTATGTTCTTGCAAACTAACTTTGACTATAGTTTAAATAGTGTAGGTTTAAAAAGTGATTTGTAAATTGGGGTTCGGTTCTTCATAAGTATGAATTTCACCTTTTTGGTAAAACAAAATAAGCCTCTTTTGCTTGAAAGGAAACACATGTAAGAAGGTGTTCTAGCCTAAAAACAAAAGGAAAAAAAAACCACCAGAATGATCTAAAAGGGATCTAATGTTACCTTATTTTTTGCTTAGTCTCTTTTGTTAATGGAAAACTACTTTTTTGGATGTAAAATCTTAGTGGAATGTTTAGACGTTAGACTCCATCTCTGGAGTTTTCACAAGGAATAGCCACAGTTGTGGGGAAGAAGAACATTATACTGAGATTATTATTTTTTAAATCCCTATTACAGCACTACTGCAAAGCTGTACCAGGCATTGTTGTTACTAGACAATGGCATGTAGGAAGAATGCAGATTCTCACTTCAGACACCCACTATGTGCCTTTGGCAGTAGAAATTAAATATCAGAATCTCAGAAATAGAATATTTGAAAAATATTTTGTTCTCTTTTGCATGTTACTTGCTACTGAGCTACCCATTGCTTCAGGCTATCTGTCACACTGTTGGTGTATCTTCTTTTTTTAACCAGGGAAACTGCAAAAGCAGCATATGAGTGTACATCCAGCTGTATGATAAAGTACAGTAGCAATTTTTAATGGGACATTGTTTGAATGCACATGCAGTGTTGCTGTGTGAAAATGGATGTATGGAGGGAAAATGGACTCTTGTTTATATACACCATTTTTTTTTCTTGCTGTATTTAATATTTGGGACACATAGCCAGTGTCTCTGATTTTAGAACCTGTTTTACCTTTCTTTTTTTTTCATAGATCACTGCTACAGCATTAACTCTGGAGTAATTTCCCCATTTGCTATTCTCTCTATTCAGGTTTGCAGGCTCTGTAGTACGATGCCTTATAAACTCAAGGATAAAGTCAGCAAGAGATGTACAGCATACCAGCACTGAGACATCTTCTGTGGGTGATTTGACAATGTGGGAAAATGTCTTTGAAGATGAGATGACTATAGTTGTCTGACATTCTCCTTGGAGCTATACTATACATCTCGAAGAGGTTCACATGCCTGTCCACCTAGCAAAGGCAGTTTTAAAAGAAAATTGTCACCATTGTCCTATGAAAACCAAGAGGCTGTAGCACTACAGCGGTGTGAGTACATGAGGGTGAAGGGGGTACAGAAGAGAGGGAGGGTGATGGAATTATGAGGTCATGGATTTTATGGCTAGATAATCCTTGCTCTATGTGGATTTATTAGCCTCACCAGAGAGTTGCCTACCTATAAATCCTATTCCTTATTTCCCTCTGCTGTTTCTACAGGAGCTAGGGAGCTGTGCTAGACATGGAAATGCAGTTTTTTTCTGATCACGCTCTGAGGGCAGACAGCATACTGCAAATGCAGCCTTACATGCTGGTGACATAAAAGCCCATAGGTTTTTTTGTGTAAGATAGATGATCAAGTTAAAACGAATAAGGTAGAATGATTCCTAACCAAGGAATTAGCACTTTCTCATAGTAGGTGCAAGGATGGTAGCATGTCATAAGATTTATAACTTATCAGCATGAAATTTTGTAGGGAAAAGGAAGGTATGTCATTATATTGACCTTTTTTAAAGCTTACTGCATTTAAACCCCCCCCCCCCCATTTTTTTTTTCAGATCGGATACCTCAGAAAACCATATTTTCCTTAGAGAATTAATTTGTAATATGAAAGCCTGCTAATGTACTTCATTTGTAATTTTACACTAGGACTGAAAGCAATGTTGTAGGAATATACTGCTGAATGAGTTCCTACTGTTTTGGGATAGTCTTGTTTTTGTTAATAGAGAGTAAAAGGTACTGTGTGCTAGGGAGCTATTTACAGGGTGAAAAATTACTAAAAAATACATGGGAGTTTACAATATCTGAATGTGCTACCTTTATTTATCTATTATTTATTTATTTAAAAATTGGAACCCATGCTACTGTAGAAAAAATGTGCTTAGTATCAAATATTTTCAGTACAGTATAAAGACAACTATTCTGTACAACCTGCATGAAATGAAGAGTGGTTTTTTTTCAGGAAAACACATAAATTTATCTCTCTGAGAGAAAAAAATAATAAAAAATTCTCTGCAAGGTCCTCCTGGTTCTCTTGAGAGCTGACTTATTCTGAAATACATAAATCAGAGAAACTGTATAGTTACTGCAATAGTATGGTGGTTTTGAAAGTGATGAAATGTCACTACTGCCTTGCTTAATCATGACACATTGGTTTTCAACTCCTAGATGTTTTTTGTGTGTATATGTGTATTTATATAAAAATACAGAAACATAGAAAACACATATATACATATATTGCAAAATATTTCACACTAGAGTACAATAAACAATAAATTGCTATGTGACATATAATACAGCAAAGAGTAGTTCATGAAGTCGCAAATCTCTATCCCATTGTTTCTGCACTATCAAAGAAAATTATATGACAATACTGGACAAAATCTCTGTGTCTGCAATCCATTTGTACCTCATAAAAACCTCAAAACAGATGCAAACAAAACTGAACACCAAAAAGTGAACAAACAGAAAACACAAACAACAAACAAACCATTAGAATAGTGCAAATTTAATTTCTTTAATTCTGTAATAACCTAGATGATGCAGACCTTGCTTTTTTGAGACTGTCCCTGTTGGGTAGATATGAGACCCTTCTCTCTGTACTACAGGTTCTGTAGTTTAGGTGTAAACTGGAGGTTCCATCAATAAGATTTGTTTAACTGCAGTGTCATTGAGTATCACCATGGTGTATCAAGATAATAGCAAATCTGTTGTTATTTGTGTGTTTGGATGTCTCTTTTTTTGTAAGATCCCTCTGTAATTTAGTGTGTGTGGGTGCGTGTGCATGTATACACACATATATATAAGTATTTGTCTATGTACATTACATGTTTATGTAAGTGCAGGCTATTCTCTGTAATAATAGAAAAACAAGTATGTTCAAACAGTGGAAAAGATTATCTATTTATATGAATAACAAATCATGGAAGTTATTAAAATGTCTGGGACGTGCAACAGTCAGGAAAGGTCCGTGAAACTAGTGAGAAAACCTCCTTTGGAAAGTGAGAACATCTACTTCCTTTTAAAAGCAGGAGAATGAAATGTGTATCTTCTGCTTTAACCCAGTCTGTCTAATATTTTTGTTGAGATGCTTCTGGATAATAAGCTTGATAGAATGAGTGCATCAAACATTTAAACCGATATATTCATTTGCTTGCTATAAACAGTATAAAAGTCAATGCTTTCTTAGCCTTGTACTTACTGAGGAGGGGATCTCTCTTTCTTCCCTCCTTTTAAGACTTTTCTCTTTCATTCTTCCTCCACTTTTTTTTTTTTCTTTCTCTCTGTCTTTCTCTGTCTTCGTGTAAATCTGCTATCTAGCACAGCTGCTGACAATATGTCTCTTTTGGTGCTTTCAGGCAGCACTCTGTTGTCTGGTGATGATTTTATTTCTTGAAGGGATACAGACAGAAACTTAAAGTACAAAAGTAATAATAAATCTCACCAAAACCTAAACCCCTCAAGTAACTTTCTTCTCTTTAGTTCCAATATGTTTTCAGATAAAACCCCCTCCCCACCCACACCCCCAAAAAATTCAACTCACAAAACAAAGTATACTTTGATACGGTATATTCAATTTAGAAAATACTGAATTCACCTCTAATCATTATCTGACTTATTTTTACAGTTGTCTGGCTGACAGTATCTTCTTGGTCTAATATATGTTTAGTAGATGTCACTTTCAATTGATTGAATGCACATTAGTGGAGAATCGTCTTGTATGATGATTTGGGAAAGCAGGAAATTGCTTGAATATAGTGGGTTGAAGAAAGAGAGGAAATACTAGCAAACAGCTAAAATAACTCATTTCTGCTCTTCAAGTATGAAAAGAAATCATACCTTGATTATCACTGACTTTTTCACCTTTTTCTATTTCTTTTTGGCATTCCCTCCACTCACTCTTTACCCTGTTAAAAAGCAGATGGGGGAAATGGTAACTAAAAGCATGAAAAAAAGAGAGAAGAGAAACTGATTAAAAAAAAAAAAAAAACACAAGAAAGTAAAGGCAGTTTCCGTAATATATATTTTCACATTTGGTAGAAAATCTACTAAGAAAGTATTAAAAAGATTTTTTTTTGTTGTAAAGAAATTTTGATTTAAAATCTTTCAGCTAGACTTACACTGGCAGAGTGCAACAGACAAGTCTGTGAGGCTGTACTGTGATAAGGCAATCTTAGCTGACTACCATCTGTCTTTCTTGTGAACTTTTTTTGAACTGCTAATCCATCTGATTGAATATCAGAGTGCTCCATGCAGAGTGGGGTTTGTTAATGTGGGCTCCCCTCTGTTGCACAGTTAGGAAGATATTTATTACTGTTAAGTCCCACATAAGAAATTGGCTGCTAGTTGTTAACAAAATCTTGTTTGCAAAACGATGGATTGGAAAAAGCGTGAAAGCTTCTCTGTGTCTGAAACTTAAGGACGTGACAATACAAATGTTTGCAATTGTTCCATTTGCAAAGGTAACAATGTTCATTAATGTTCTCTGAACTATAAAATCTGTGTTACCCAATGTGAAAACAAGTACTGTTGTTAATATGAATGCTATAGGTACGCATACCTAATTTCAAGTGTGTCAAAGCACATAGTTGTACAAATAGGTGGTATATGTAGGGTTCAGCAGCATTTTCAAATGCATTGAGATCTACCTTAATTGCCTTGCTAGTAAAACTCTAAACTTAGTCTTCTTCACTGAGCTGGTATTAGCATATATTACAAAAAAACCTTGGCATTAGTAGTTGCTAGATTGTTTCTCAGCTCTGCATGACCTGTGTCTGTAATTGGTTTGGAAAATTAAAGGTGCTTGAAGCACCCACTAAGTAGAGAAATCCACAGGGAGCACAAAATACCTGTGCTGTGGGGCCTGCACTGGTAGCAGATGTCTGGGAGGGTCTTTGCATAAATTGCCTTTCTTGCAACATTTGCCACAGGCAGAGAGAGGATGCTGAAGCTCCATTAGTATAAGTAAGAAGGAGTGGCAGGCAGAGCTCTGAAAGTGCTCAGAATCACAGAATTGTAGAGGTTTGAAGAGACCTCCAGACATCAACGAGTCCAACCCCCCCTGCCAAAGCAGGTTCCCTAGAGCAGGTCACACAGGTAGGTATCCAGACGGGTCTTGAATATTCTCCAGAGAAGGAGACTCCACAACCCCCTGGGAAAGCCTGTTCCAATGCTCCATTACCCTCACCTTGAAGAAGTTCTTTCTCACATCGATGCGGAACCTCCTGTGGTCCAACTTGTGACCGTTGCCCCTTGTCCTGTTCCCACAGGCCATGGAGAAGATGTTGGTCAGTTCCCTTTGTCTTCCACACTTCAGATATTTATAAACATTGATCAGATCCCCTCTCAGTCTTCTCAAGGCTGAACAGCCCCAGCTCACTCAGCCTTTCCTCACAGGAGAGATGCTCTAGACCTTTAACCACCTCTGTGGCCTCCGCTGGACTCCCTCTAGGACATCCCTGTCTGTTTTGTACCAGGGAGCCCAGAATTGGACACAGGACTCCAAGTGGGGCCTGACCAGGGGAGGGGGAGGATCCCCTCCTTCAACCTGCTGGCTATGCTTTTCTTAATGCACCCCAGGATCCCACTGACTTCTTAATGCCCTCCATCCCTGCTCTGGATTTAATATCAGGGCATGCAAGGGGGTGGGTGTGTTCACATAGCTTTGGAAAAGAGGAAAATAAGATGAAAAATTGATGATTTTCTAATTCTTGCTTTTATAAAGGTTTCTCAGAGCAAAAAGAATGAAATTGTTGATAATTCCCCTTAATTTTGCAGATATTCAGATAGTTTTACTTTTTTGGAACTCAGAGAAAAGAATGAGAACACTAAAATCAAGATGGAGGTCCACTTGAGTGCTTATATTTGCGTCACACCTAGTTATATCGATGTGTAATGGTGGAAGGTTGACCTTGGCTGGCTACCAGATGTCCCCACCCAGCCATTCTCTCACTCCTCCTCAACAGGACAAGAGGAGAAAATAAGATGAAAAAGACATGCGGGTTGGGATAAGGACAAGGAGATCACTGACCAATTATTATCAGGGGCAAAACTGACTTGACCTCTAGAAAATTAATTTAATTTATCATTGATTAAAATAGACTTGGATGGTGAAAATAAAAGGCAAATAATAAAACACCTTCCTCTCTTCACTTCTCCTTCTTCCCAGGCTCACATTCACTCCTTCATCCCTAACTCCTACACTGCTGGCTCCCATTGCCCCCCACAACACAGAGGGCAGGGAATGGGAGCTGAGGTAAGTTTATAACAGCTCTGCTCAGCTGCTTCTTCATCCTTACACTTTCCCTGCTCCAGAGTGGGTCCTCTCCATGGAATGTAATGGAGTCTCTGCCTGGAGCACCTCATCTCCTCCTTTTCTAACCGTGGTGTCTGCAGGGCTTTTTATCACACTTCTCTTCATCTCTCTAACCCTGCCAGGAAGCATTTTTTTTCATCTTTATTAAATGCACCCATCTCTGCTGAGGGGATCAGCTGTGCCTTGCACTGTCTCTCCATTGGAAGTGTCTGGAATTGGCTGTGCCTGGAACAGGGCAGCTCCAGCCTCTCCTCAGAACAGCCACCCTGCACCTTGTACCTGGGCACCTGCACCCTGTACAATAATGTGTATCAGCTTTTCATTGAAATGCACTGGTCCAGGAGCATAAGTATTCCTCCTTGACATTTACAATGATTATCAACGATAATCAAAACCCTCATGTTGGCTAAATATAGTTTGTTCAGTAATAAAGAGGTTTGCTTTCTGGGGTGTGAACAGATGAGTTTTTTTTCATATTGTGCGTAGACATATCTGCATAAGTGCAGGTGTTCTTTCACACAGGAGAGAGACTGATTTTGCTGAGATTCTAGGGGAGCATGAAGTATCTTAAAAATCTCTGCTGCAAAGCATGATGCATTTTTCTGTTTTGACAGGGCGAGGACAAAGGATTTGGGTTCTGTTCTAATTTGGGGGGACAAAATGCCCTTTTGGAGGAATAGTATATTAAGTGAAATTGATGGAAAGACTGAAACTGCATGCTTACTTGCAATGTTTATGTACCATTAAAGTCAAGAGAAAAAAAGCAAATTTAGACTCTGAGCATATTCAACAGTGAATCAGGAGTTATGTTGTGTATTAATGCTTGTTAGCAAATCTGAGATTTTCTTTTTAATTAGCAACTTAAAAATAAATTTAGTGAGCAACAGAAGCAGGAAATTCAGAAGTAAAAAACCCCAGCATTTTGGCTAAGATCCTTGCTTTTATCTCGCCCCTCTGCATATATGAGAAGATAAGTAGTTGCACTGTTTTCAATGACATACACAAATGAGTATTGTTTGCAAACTGAGGTGATGGTCATATGCTGTTTGTGTTCCTTCCAGCTATAGCTTTATCCCTTTCGGACATAGCAGGTTTTTTACAAGAAGATGGAGTAGACTGGATGCCAGATTAGCATTTTACAATCTTTGACTTTTACCCTGCTTCAGCTACTGCCATTGGCAAAACGTTTGTTGAATGAAATTAGACCTGTATCTGATTTTTTTTTGATTGATTTGTGAACATTATGCCCTTACAGATTGCTTTTCTTTAAAGTATCTGCTAGAATGAGTTAAGGGAAGGATATTACAGGGAGAATGCTATTGTTTCTCCCTCTTAGAAAGAGCAGTAGGCCAGCTTCCAGCTCCACAGACTGAACAGGTAAACTAAACCATCCATATACTGTGGTTCATGTTTTCATCAGCTTGTGGATCCTCATGAGTTCGTGCATTTTGACTGTAGAGTTTACATCAAAAGCATTCCAGTGCAGTCAAACCTTTGGACTGCTTTCCCGCTGCTCTGTAAGAGATAGCACTGTTTAAAAATGCAGCAACACAAACCAGAAGTGCGAGACTGTTCATATTTTATAAAGATCTCTAAGAGAGAGATTTAGTTAATAGCAATTTCAGTAATCCTTTATGTGGAGTGGTAAGTGCTTAATTCTCTGCCATATATATCACCTATCTATATTAAAAAACCCAAGTAAAAAACCCAAACAAAACCAACACTGCACTAAAGTGGTAAGATATTTCTAAAATAAAGAGTGATGCATGAATAAGAACATATGATTTGTATAATTTTAAAAACAATATTTAAGTCCACTTCATGGATGATTTGTAGAACCTGGCATACATCAGATGTTGGTCAAATGACACGCAAATATCTTGTCACTTGTAGCTTGTGTTAATCTGGCTTTTTTTGTTTTCTTCCTTTCCTTGGGAGAGAAATTATCCTGCTGCTCCTGCTGGGAATTATAATGTACTGATGCAGCAGACTTGGCATTCTGTTTTCTTTTCTAGCAGAATTACTTCTGTAAGCTCTATTACCTTGTATTTCTTTGTATTGTGTGCAATGTATCAGGTACTTAGAACATAAAAACACTGTTTCCACCCACCCAAAAAGAAATATGAAGACGGGGGGAGGAGGAAGCACACAATTAAAAGAGCAGTCTCCCAGTAATTACACCATTTTTTTGCAACTTGTCAGTTTATTTATATTTTTTTTCATGTGGCTTTGACTTTATATTTTTGCAGAAGGACAGGTAGGGTGATCAATACATGAAACAAAAATAGTGTTGTAGGTGCCATCTCTCTTTTAGAGCTTTGAGAGATGAAAGGCTTACAGAGGTCACTCCACAAATGTTGAAAACAAAAGTACTTCACCTATTGAACCAGAAATTTAGTATAAAAACCCCTGAAAGATGGAAAAAAACCCAAAAGAGTGGATTCTCAGATGTTCTCTTTAACTCTTCAGCAGAAGTACTTTCAGTAAACTTACAGATGGTATGCGAAATGTTTGGCCGTTGTTAGTGACAGGCATTAATTGCTGGGAAATGCATGTTTAAATAGTTCATATTTTAGAACAGTTGAGGGTTCATAGGACTTTAAACAGCTTCCACTTCTTATTAAGATGTCAGCAGTAGCAAAGCTAGCAAAGTGTGATGTGAAATATTCCATATGCTAGACTGAAATAATCACAATTGAAAGCCATTACATAATCAGAGCTGCTTTAGCTGGGGTTGACTGACAGTGCTTACTATTCAATTAAGAAGCATGTTATTGGGCTCAGATGCTGATGCAAATCTAAAAGAAAGCTTAATTTGTTTGACCCTTGTAACCCACCAGCTTTGATTTTATTTGAGACTGTGCCTAATGCATTTTATGTATCCAAGGAACACATTATTTCATCATAAGAAGGAGATTTCCAGTTGCTACTTTAAAACTCTACTTAAGTTTCATTAGCACAATGATTAAAAAAAAAAAAAAGAAACAAGCTTAGAGAACCTTTAACCTTCATTTAAACTTTTTTTTTATTTGCTAACCTAAACAGGAACTAATCATTGGTGCAAAGGATTAACAGACACAGGAGACCAGATTATACATTTTTAAGTTTTGCTTTTTAGTCTTGAGGGAATCCTATAGTGTGGAATTGGATTAACCTTTCTGACACTTTCTCTAATAACCCAAAAGCTACAATATAAGACTTATTCTCCTGACACCCAACATGGTTGCTTTTCTTACTGCGTAGATTTGTAAGTGTAAAGGTATATGTTATAAAAACCAACATGAACTATGAAGATTTTTTTTGATTTTCCAATGAATTTTCATCCTTTCTCTATAAATTAATCCCAATGTCTGTAAATGATATCCAGGTATCAGAAGAGTTCAGTAGTAGTGATATTGATAGGATTTGAGTGATCATTCACACTTTGTCACTGAACTTGGTTTAATCAGGTTTGTGTATGACATATCTGAATGAATATTGTTGCTTATAAATTTCATTTTTTCTCTTGTTAGTCAAGGTTTCCTCACTTTCCCTCAAAGCAGCTAACACTAACTTAACTGGAAATAATTTTTTTTTGTTTGTTTGTTTTTGTTTGTTTTTCTTTTTTGTAATATACTCTTCAATTTTAGAAGTGTAAGACAATCCGGATCATTACACTTGGGATGAATCTGAAGTCTGAGATAAGTTCACATAGTCTGCATGAAACATTACATGCTTATTATGGTAATAGCAACATTTGTCCATCAAATCAATAGAACAGGAAGGGACAAAAGATTGAATATTGCAGTCCCTGGTGCAACCAAATTTTGCTGGTGTGATTAAAGCTGCTGTATATCTGGATTTCTCCTAGGTATAGCTCCTGCTTTTCCTTGTGGCAGTTCTATTTGGATAGAAAAAAACCCCAACCAGACAAAACCAAGGGGAGTATAAATATCCAGGCATTAATTTATGCCTGGAAAAATGTGGCAGTCTGCAAATTATATGGCTGTCACCATTAGGATTTAGGCACAATCCATCCAGTCCTGAGTGGGATATTATCAAAGAGACTTTCGTATGAGTTGCTTATGCTTGGATGGGTTGATACTACTATTTTTCAGACCTCACTGCAATAGAGCGGTGGGAAGATTTTAGAGCACAGCCCTATTCTCCTTCAGTGTTCATCTTCACATTGTGAAGCAATGTGAGGAGCTCCTATTTACAAGCTCCTCTTTAAAACACAACAATCCTGTTATGAAAGGAAAAAACAAAATTTTGCACATGACCACAGTTGTAGTATACTTATACTTGCACAGTTGAAAAAATCTGATGCTCTTTCTTCTGCAAAGATCAGTACTGTAAATTTTCAAGCTTTTTCTTTATATATATATTTACAGTGTTATTTTTGCTTATGCATGACCAGCCTAGAGAAGCTACACCCAGCTCTCCTATAGATCTTCTTAGGCATATAAGGCAGCTGAAATGCAGAAATGTAAATATTTGCCCTAGGGATGGAATGAGGTCCATATGTTGTTTCTCACTTATTTTCCTCTGTCATTCATTTACCATTTGTTTTTCATATTTTTTCTTACTCTGTTGCTCTTGTCCCTGTTTCAGACACACTAAAATTTTTTAAGGTCTTTTAGTAAAAATGCTACCCATAAGTGACCCTTGCATATTTTCTAATATCTATGGTTGTACTCAATATATTTGATATAATTTTTATTTATAAAATGGAATACTGGTTGAAACTTATGGCACAAGTTCAGAGTTACAACATCAAGTACTAAATATTCTTCCCATTACATTTCACACTGTCCACAACAAGCCACCAGTGCTGGGGCTTGGAGACATGGGAGGTGGGTGAAGTTCTCCTAAAACGTTTTATTTTTCCTTGCCATTGTGTAGTATTGTGTTACATTTTTGTTACTGCTCAGATTACACATTCTCTAGCTTTTAAATGTGCTTTTTTTTTTTAAACTTAGTTTTGTGTTATGTTCTTTTTCATGTTTGTTAAAGACTGTACTTCTTAAAATGCACTGAAAAATGTTATGAAATCATAACAAAAAACCCCACAGTGGACTATCATAATAGCAAAATTCATATTTCAAACTATTTGTAGAAATCTCCTATGATGTACTTAAAGGGAATAGTTACACAGGAACCAATGACAATTAACTTGGTAATGCCTACAATTTCTTTCATTTGTAGCTTGCTCAAGATAAAGCGTAAACATCCCCAGGTGTATGTTCTAATAAATGCATTTGAGGGAGCTTTATGCTTCCCTGCGATATTTTATAAATCCACAATTCATAAACAAATTAGAAAAAGAAAAATTATTTACACCTAATTAGCATTTGGCTATCTGTGACGTGGAAAAATTGCATTCAAATGGCAAAAACATGTTTATCAGTTTATTTTTGTGTGCCATTAATTGCAAAATGGCTGGTGGAAAGCTGCAACATTAGTCCTGGGAAGCAATATAGCCATTCTCATTCTGAGGCAGGCATTTCAAATGACATTTAACAGAATCTCCCAGTGCATTTACTAAACTCAGCTAAATAGTACGTCTAGTGTATTATGTTTTTGTGCATGGAAATGAGGAGATGTTTTTCCTTTTAGTAAACTCTGAAAGAAAGACTACTTTCTTCTGTCGGAAAGAAGGTAAAAATGTACTTAGCTTGACATTTTAACACATAGGTTACACTTAAATTTAGCATCTGTTTCTAGTCTACCATACCTTCCATATAGTGACAGCATCAAGATAAACCACAGCATTTGCTTCCCAAAGGAGATTCTACCTTCAGATTCTTCTTGAAGTGACACAGAGATATGTACAAGACAGCTGTGCTAAGACCAGCAAGATCTTTACAAAAGCATTGCATAATGTTGTATGTACATCTAAGTTCAATGAGCTTTGTTTATAAAATATTTATGAAGAAATGAAAGAAGAAAGAGTACTAGCAGCCTCCAAGGGAAGTTTGGGCAGGCAGAACTCCCACTGTTTTCAATGGGGATTTTCCCTGCTTGTGGTCTTATCTAATAGTCATTGATATTAATGGCAGTAATACCTTTGATATTAATGGGCTTTGGATGACGGATTCTGGTTCTAACAGGACCTAGGCTGTATTAAGAGAATGTCACACATATTTTATATAGGAATAAACGCTCAGTTAAATTTGTTTACCAACTTGTTTTCTAGTATCTGTCTTTAAAATAGCTGCCTATGCTTGAACATACTATTCAGGTAAATGAAAGGATATTTTTCCTTCATCTCATGTCAATTCTGGGAAAATAAGGAAACATGATGCATTAGCATTTGTTAGGTGTTTCTGTAAACTTGTTGCTAATTTTCTTTAATTCACTAGAGTTTGCATACCAAACTGTAATGGAGTTCAGTGGGATTTACTGTAACTTTAATGAGTTAGAGATGGATAAAAATGCCCTCTCTGATCTGTTACATGGTCTACTGACTACTGATTTAAAAAGATTTTCATTACCTTCTCAGCTAATCCACTAAGTTGACTATCCATTTCAAGCAGAATCCAGGTGGATTTGTGTCCATAACAAAGCTATTCTGAGCACACCAAAGCATTCAAATAGCATTAGATAATACCCAAAGAGAAATTAAATCTAAAGTGAGTCCTCCAAGCCCAACATCAACAATGGATTGAATTAGTGAAAATCCTTCACCAATGCTATGTAAAAAAACACAAAAGCTTTCAGGAGTTTTGTTTCATTCGGGTTGTTTAGGAGAGTTTAACACTTTTCATACTAATTTGAAATATTTGACTGCATCACTAGTTCTGCTGAGTTAGCCATGAATAGTGTTTCATGAATATCTGATATATTGGAGATTCCTGAAAAATAAAGTAACTTTGACATGTGCAAAGCCCTTCTTCACAGTCCAAGTAACTAGTCAGTATATGCTGTAAGATGATAATGGAAGCGCTAGGGGTTAGCAATTCCAGTGAAAAACAGCTCTCTTCTCTATGAGGTTTTTAGAAGACTGTTAGCTGTCAGTTAGCATTAAGACGAAATGCCGAAGGCACCTGTTGTGGTATAATGGGATGCGCTTGTGCAGAAATAAAAATGTGAGCTGGATCCTTGGCCCATTCTGCTTCAGAACTAACAGTTGGATGCTTGGCATATAAGACAAGGATATTTTAATAGCACGTGGCCATAAAATTGTTAAGCATTTGGTCTCAGGTGTCTCTAAGGCATTTTCATTTACCTTGTGGCATTTAGCCATCCATTACAAAAACCCCAACAAGAAAACCAAAAGGTAATATTACCATATTCTGATGATCCAGCGGGTTAGTCAGGTTTCCAGTTATTTGAAAACTCTCTTCTCCAAGGGAAAATACAAGCATTTGAGATAAGATATATTTTAAGGAGGAATCTTCTGCCATCTTGTTATTGCTTGTGAACTTCATTATTTACAGTGTTTGCTAGTGTTGGATCAACTATGTGCTTAGAAAAATCTAATAGTTTTTTTCATATATTTTTTGTGTTTGTATCAAGATATTAAATCAGCAGCATCACAATATAACATCCATAATCCTAGAGAAAGTTTGTTTTCTGAGATAGTGTAGGGAGAGATTAATATGTAGTAATAACATCTGATGGAACACATTATGCTGATGGCTTGTTAAGGCTTTGCTTTCAGCATGTAATCATAGCCTGTGAGCTTGTTTAGTGCTATTAACAGTTCTGGTCTTCTCTTCAACCTGCAGTAAGGAAGGAGCATCTGGAAATAAGGGCCACATTTTCCTGTCAGTTGGTGTGTTGACAAGATCCTTTGTTCAGATTCATGCAAGATTTACTGTATTTCTGGAGCAGTGAATGTTAAGATTTTAATAATGAAATAGAAGTATGATGACAGAGGCTTGAGGTTCTCTTCCCCAAGAGGTTCCTCCCAAAAAAAGGAACTCTTGTGCCTCTCTAGTACACTGAAAGCTATGCCAAAAATTGCTATACAGTAGGAAGGATTAGGCAGTGACCATGTAAAGTGCAGTCCTGCAAAGAGCTGCTGAGATACAGAGCAAAAGTGGAAACACAGGCCAGCTGGGACTGTAAGGAAATACTGACAGTCTGTCCCAGCTTTCCTAGTTTGACTGGTTAAGTGGACAAATAAAAGAAACATACTGAGACTTTCTACTTACTTGTCAGCAGAAATTCCTATTGCAGATACAAATCTGGTTTATTTTGAGCAAGGCTAGAAGTGGACTTTGTACTGGCAGAGGGAGTGTGAAGGAGAAAAAATATGTAGGTATGACTGAAATGAGAGTTGACTACTGCATCTGCTGTTCTTGATATCAAAAGAGGGCATTCTCTTGCAGGTTCATTCTGATCAAAAATTGAAATTGTAAAATTGGTGTTTTGTCCTATTTCTCTAACGTCATTGTCCTGCAAGGAAAGCACCACAGGTGATCTGGGAAGAATCTTGCTTTTCAAGAGGAATATTTTTGCTTCTCTGGGATGATTCAGGCTTGCACATGAAACAGAAATTGACCTTTAACCTGGTTGCATTTTAATTTCTTTAATGTATAAAATGTAAATAATGCCTGTTTAAAGTATTCTGAAGTGAAAAATGTTTTATAAATAATATTACAGGAAAATATTGTAGCCATTGTTTAAAATGAAAATAAACTTGTGTAAAGAAGTAGGGAACTGATTTTCCTTGTAAAAATAATGAATTGAGTATATATTAGCAGAAATTGAAAGAATCTGGGAGTTTTCTGTCACCATTCAGGTCTTGTTGATTACTATCTCCTGTTCATAGCCACACTAAAAGCCTATTCAACAGCTACAGTGATGGACTAAAATCACTTTACCAGCTGAAAACCCCTTTTGAATTTGTGAATCTGACTTTCGTCTCTCCCTCAAAATTATTGAAGTGAAGGAAAAAAATTGATGCTCTTTGTGAATCTTGCCCAGTATCTTCTCAGTCTCCTTGATGAATCCCATTATCTGGAAAGCGACCTTTACAGTTCATATCTCTTTTGCTCCTAATGCAGTTATTCTCCATTCTGTTATAATGAAAGTATTACATGGATAAGTGTTGAGCATTATCTTCCAGAAGGAGAACTAATTTTGGAAAGAAATGAAGTACTTCTACGTAAAGCCTGATTTCTTTTTTTTAACCTTGTGTATACCTGAAAGTGACCAATGAATAAGTTCACAAGCATGGTAAATACACTGGGCTACTTACTGTAAAATATAATTTCCATTTAAGAATTTTGGACAGCTGGGTCAACTCCTGTCTTCAATAACAGTACTGGGACTCATTGTTTGTGCTGCTGGACATACTGAAAACATACGTGCTTGACTTTTTGAAGTATATACATATACACATTATATATGGATACACATTTTACTCAGCTTTATTTCTATTGTCATGACATTTTTGCATTTGTGAACAGCATCAGAGAAATTAGTACCTAGTGAAATTATTAACTTTATACTGCTTTTAGTTTCAGATTGCTTTGAAGTATCTACGCAGCACAGTGTAATTTGTTCCACAGAAAGCTCTGAATCAGGTAAAACTTAGGTTGTGGAGGTTTATGCTAGTAAAGCTGTTAAGTTTTAGCTTGACTTCAGCTCATTGGTTTAGGGCAGATGAGTCCGTGTCCTGATGCCTGTGAAGGTAATTAATGCCCAGAAATTTCCAGGGGAGGATGCATCATTGCCAGTTGACATATGCAGGAAAGCATGAGTAGTACACAGAATGCCACGAATGATGTGTATCATACTTCACTAAATAATACTTTTCTTCTCTTTTTCATTTGGAATGGGACTTGAACAAAGACAAAGTAAAACTATGTCAGATTTTACCATTTGATAAAAAAAATCTAGTTGATCCACGCTCCTGCAGCTACTTTCCTGTCTTAGGTAAAAGATATTCACCACTGATTACTAAGAAGGTAGCATTACCTAGACAAAGTTTGAATTCCTCCAAAGGTGGTGAAAGAAGTCAGGAAAGCAATGCCAACTGGCAAGAGGAAGTTAAAGTAATCAAAACTCCATGCTCTGGCATGTTTCAAATGACTGTGCCATTTCTCAAACACACACTAACACAAGTAAGCCAATGTGGACTTGGCTTTTTTGTGCTAACATAGCAAAAAAATCAACAAATAGAAGTAACAATGATTCAGATTTAATGGAAATAAACTAAAAGAAACAGTGTAGACAAGCACACAACGGGAGACAATATTGTGCAAGATACTACTCTTGAAAAGAATTATTTCACTGTAGTTTGTAAAAGGCTGCAGCATAACCAAATTGGATATATTGATATGTCTGTATGGAAAAATCTGCTAAAACCTGCCAGGTTTCTGCTTATAATCCTCTCCAGAGTGTAACTTGTTTACTGATGGAGCTTGCTGAATATTCCAATCTACTACTATGGTTAATTTAAATAGCTTGAAAAAAGCTTCACCAAGCCTTCTGTGAGACTGTCAAACTGTTGCTTCCAGTAACAACATCATACATTTGAAAAGAGGCAAAACCTCAAGTTGATTTTGTAAAATACCTATAAATGGTATTTTCTGCATTGTAAGGCTGTGTTAATAATTAATGTTTTTGGCTTTTTGGCAACTAAACCAAGAATTAAAACAAAATAATTTGGGTTTGTCTCATCAAAATGTTTTATGCAATATGAGAGCCAACACTTCATTTGCAGACATTTGGAAATCAAAGGAGATGAGAGTACTTTAAAAATACTGCTAGGAAATGCAGAATCCTTTCTTCTGAGAGCCCTGTCTTTAGGGCTCTTAGCCAGGTTGCTGGAGAGCCAAGTTACTTCTGCCTGAACAGACTTAAACTCCCCAAAGAGTGCCCTAGCAGTCAGGCCATTACACAGTGTCTGCCAATGGTAGTCTCCATCTCTTCTGTTGATAATGTTCTCCTTGGCATAACCAGTAAACCCATGGGATACCAGCAATCCTCTCTGAAGTGATATGTTCCCCAGTGAAAAAGCATGAGGAGGAGAAGAACTGAAAGAGGTGTTTTCTCAGAAGTAAATTATGTTCTGAGAAGGGCTCACACTTCAGCTAGCATAGAGGAGAGCAAAGCATTACCTTGGCAGCTCAGGCACTATTCAGCACAGTAGGAAGCTTGGGTCACCACAAATCAAGGAGGGGATGATTTTGGTAGTGCCTCATGGGCAAAGGCCTAAACTAACGTTACTTTGTCAATAAGGATTTTTGTCTGGGATGCCTGTTCCACTGCTCACATCTTTCTCAGAACGGGTGGGTAAATTTACAAAGATCTCGTTAACATCCAAAATGCTTTTTTAATAACTAACTCAGCAGAAAAACAATTACCTTGTTCTGCCATATCAAGTAAGCACTATTATGGGCCAGAGGATACCACATGTTGTTTTACAGTGCTTCTGTCATCTGCTTCCACACAGGGACTTTGTAGATTCTCCAGTGTATTTGGTTTATGTGGGAAGGTTTCAGTAGTGTGGGGGCTAGAGGGGTGGCTACTGCGAGAAGCTGATGGAAGTGTCCTCAGTGTCTGATAGAGCTAATATCAATCAGGTCCATGATGGACACACTGCTGATCAACAGCAGTGAGAAGATGTGAGAGAAACACCTCTGCAGACACCAAGGTTGGTGAAGAAAGACATAAGGAGGTAGTCCAGGTGACAGAACAGGAATTCCACTGCATCCTCTGGAGAAGATGATGGTGAGGCAGGCTGTCTTCCTGCAGCACGTGGAGGTTTATCTTGGAGAAAATATCCACCTGCAGCCTGTAAAAGTCTTCATACTGGAGCAGGTGAAGACACCTCAAGGAGACTGTGAACCCTGTGGCAAGCCTGCACTGGAGCAGGCTCCTGGAAGGACCTATGGCCTGTAGAAAGAGGCCCATACTAGAGCAGGTTTTCTGGCAAGACCTGCTATCCTGTGTGGGACCTACAGTGGAAAAGCCTGATCCTGAAGGTCTGCAACCCGTGGAAAAGGACACATGCTGGAGCAGTTCTTGAAGAACTACCTCCCATGGGAATAACCTACATTGGAGAAGTTAGTGGAAGACTGTGTTCTTTGGGAGGGACCCCATAATGGAGCAGAGAAGAGTCTCAATAGTCCTCTCCCTAAGGAGGAAGGAGCAGCAGAAACAATGTGTGATGAATCAATGACTTATTAAGGTGTAAGTTGTGAAAATTACAGTTGTTAATTCCCTTCCATTCCTGTCAGGCCTGCATCCTCTCTCTGGTGTGACATTGTATTTGCATGTTTTCACAGTACCAGAGAGCAGGAGCTATACCAGAACTTTAGGCATCATAGAAAAATATTAGAAAGATGCTGTGTTTTCCTGTTGGTACAGCAATTTTCAGACACTTCAGGACATGTCTTTTCATTGAAGACAAATTAACCCTTAGGTGTAACTTAGTTATATGATAAAATGTAAAATAATCTTTAATTCTCCTCCGAAGTCTGAGTAAATTTTGGTTAGCTGTAGCACATACTTTGGTTTTTATACTATTACATATATATAATAAGGATAATAATACAAAGGCAAGTATTGGGTTGACTGGAAGGAGACCCTGAAAAGTTCTGTTGAAACTTGTTCTCCCTTCATAAGAAAGAAATGAAGATTTTCTTTGAAGGATCCTTTTAGGAGAACATGGCTACTTTTTTGTTTTCTACTGACTTCTATAGCTTCACTAACTCTGAATAATTTAATGATCCTAAGAGTATTTTGAAAAGGATCTCTTCCTCTCTATGATAACCTTTTGTTCCTTTACATTTTCTTTCACTTTCTCATTCCTCTTTCCTTTTCCTTTTAGTCTTCAGGGAAAAAAACCTCTATTTTTGCAATCTGCAGAGAGAAAATCTCTTCCAATCAGTACATAAGGTCCATTCACTGTCTCCTACATTTAGCTAGCAGTCAGCTGTTAAGTGTACCTAAGTGCCTACAGGTAGACTTGCTGAACTGCTATTCCCCCCACTTGTTTTCTCTAAAGCAATTTAATCCACTAGGATGTAATCTGTTTGAAAATATATAAGATAGAAGTTACCCTTTTGCTTTATTTTTATTGAGTAATACTTATCTATAGCATTGACCCACAACTCCGCTAATTAATTTTCCCATGTAAATGTATAGTATTCTGTGACCTTGTCAATAATTTCTCATGCATTCTCTTGGTTCTGTGCATTTCTTTCTCTTCAAAGTTTTCTTTTGACTTTTCTGATGGATCTCGCTTGTATGTCTCTTTTGTCTGTCTGCTCTTAGGATTCTTTCTGCTTAAGGAAAGCAACCAAGTTCAGTTTCACAGTCTATTTCTCATTTGATCCAAATGCAGGCTATATATGATGTGTGTTCAGATTAACTGTGATTTTTATCTATTTTTTCCATTCAAAAGTGAGAGTTCTAAGAAGCAGGATGGTAGCTATCTGGGAAGAATTTGAGTTACAGACATATTATTTTGACAAAGCCCAGAAGAGAATGCACAAAGTTAGTTAAAATAGGAAAATGGCTTTGTAATAAGAATTAGATCTTCCACCATGCACACAATGATGTCTGAAGCTCTAGGACTGGCAAATTCTTTTTTTCCAGGACACTCAACTTCTTTTTTTTTTTAAAAAAAATAGGATAGTGAACTTTCTCACAAATATGTATGTTAAGCTACTGCAGATAATGACACAGTGATTGTGATATGGAATTGCAATCTAGGTGAAGTGTAGTTTAATGTAGACACCAACCTAGTACTTTTGGACAGAAAATTATCTGCTGCTGTTCTTGAACTTTCTCAGAGAAGAAGATATGTAGTGTAGTACTTCCTATAAGAGGCTTTTCTATTTTTATTGTAGTGAACCTAATGACAAATTTCACATTTACAGGAACATAGGGAAGTTCCTTAGCTGGAGAGCAGTGTTTTATCTCTGTTGTATTCAGTACAACTGAGAATCTGGACCAGTAAATTAAATGGTTTTTGTGGAAACAAATAACAGACAGAGATTTTGGTAAAATTTTTTGGTCAAAACTTTTAAAGGGTCTGTACAGTAACAAAACTTTCTGTTGAAATTAAGCTTGGGAGAAATTAAGATGATCTCCTCCTTGCAGACATGTCAAGAAAACTGCCCAAATTTTGATATTGCCAACTGGGCTAAGGACACTTCTGTAGCTGTTTGTAATAGAGCAGGTAGAGCTTACAGGCTGGAAAAATTGGAGGGAAAAGGTGAGAACAGACCACATTAGGAGACAAACATCAGTGATGTAGAAGTCAGAACAATGTGGACAGTAGACAAGAGAGATGAAAACAGGAAATCCCTCTTCTTTCCCTAAATCTCTTCTGGGAAGACTCAGAGTAACTAGGATTTGAAACGCAAGATAAATCACTCAGAATGAAAAAGGGGTTGAGATGACCTGAAAGAGTTATGAACCCATCAATTGCATCTGAAATAGACGCTGGAAAAGCAGATGGTTGAAATGAAATGAGCTGATAGGCGAGCTATCTAAATGATCTCTAAATGATTTTTAAATGAGGCCTAGGGCTTCTAACTTAGAATTAGAATGAAGGATCTGACCTGTAGATTGGGTTGCAAGTAATAAAGTAGATGGTGCCTATGTTAGGGAATCATTGTGTAGATTTTTAGAACCAAAACTACTTTGAACTCAGTGTACCAAACATGACTCATAACACTGTTGAAGTTACAAACACTGCATTTTAAGTGCAATACAAAGAAGGGGAATTGATGTTACCCAATGATATGTGAAGCATATGCTTTTTTTTTTCCTTTTTCAAACAGATACTCTAGTTGCCCAATTTTGCTAAAAAGTGTAAATTTAGGAAGTGTATTCCTTGAATATGTTTAAATTTCTTGAATTGCAAGAAAGCACAAAGACTGTTTCCTTCTTCTGCTACAACAGGGAGAAAAAGACTAGAAAAATGGGTGGAGGAAAGCTGACAGGACACGAATACATGAACAAAGTTAATTTAGAAAAAGAAAAAGGTATACTGAAACTGTATAGGCAGACCTTTCCACTCCAGGTACTTAAGATATAGCATTTTCTGAAGTTTGAAGATCTGTGATGACATAGGCTAAATTCCATATCCAAATTATCTCAGGGACTGCATGATTAGTCTTGAGCTCTGAGAAAAGGTCAAATAAGTCATTCTTATGTAGAGTGAAGTTCGAGAATAAGAAAACCTGTTGCAGAGTTAGTCTACGTCCCTAACAGAAAATCACACAATCACAGACTGGTTGGAAGGGACCCCAAGGATCATTGATTTCCAAACTCCCTTGCCACAGGCAGAGCCACCAACTTCTGGGCCTGGGTCTAGACAAAGTTGCCCAGGGCCCCATCCAACCTTATCTTGAACTCCTCCAGGATTGGGGTATCCACCACCACTCCGGGCAGCTTGTTCTGGCACCACACCAGTCTTTCTGTGAACTTCCCCCATATATCTAACCTAAAACTTCCCTCCTCTAGCTGAAATCAATTCACCCTTGTCCTACCACTATCTACCCCTTGTACAAATCCTCTCCTGTCTATATGCTCCCTTTAAGTACTGGGAGACTGTAATGAGGTCCCCAACCCAACCTTCTCTTCTCCAGGCTGAACAAGCCCAGCTTCCTCAGCCCTGTCTTCATAGGGGACGTGCTCCAGCCCCCTGACCATCTTTGTGGCCTCCTCTGAACCCTCTCCAACAGCTCCACATCTTTGCTGAGTTGGGGGCCCCAGATCTCGATGCAGTTCTCCAGATGGGGCCCAATGAGAGCAGAGTAGAGAGGGACAATCCCTTCCCTGTCCCCGCTGGCCACTCCTCTTCTGATGGAGCCCAGGACACCATTAGCCTTCAGATCTGTAAGAGCACACTGCTAGCTCATCTTCTGTTTCTCATTCACTGGGATCCCCAGGTCCTTCTCAGCAGGGCATTTCAATTCCTTTGCCCCATAGAGAACATTACACCATATGTAATCACCTGGGCTGACATTCTCAAGAGTGAACTATCACTATGGCAGATGCAGTTGGAATAACTCAGAAAATGCAACCTAATTGTATTTGCTTAGTTATTTTAAAAATATGATAAATATTTTAGAGAGATGTAAATATTAGGCCTGCTGGCCTTTTCTGAGTTTTCTTTTATTTGACAGCTTATAGAGAAGTGGTTAATAACTACGTTAAAATCTATGTAGCCTAATATTTGTGTGACTTTTGCTCTACTGGCACTTGTAGCTATGCAATGAAAAAGCCCAAATATTCAAAGAAACTTTGGCAAAAATAATGTGTTAAAATCTATTAGAACTGTAAAGAAAAAAGCTGTGGGGAAAACCACAACTTTTTTATAACTTGGTATACCTTTTACCTGAGAACTTCTATTCATCACTGCATAACACATTTTAAAACTTGGGATAGTAGTGAAATAATATTACCTGAACTTTGTAGAGAGAGAGAGGATTAAAAACATAATAATAATTTAGACTAATTATATATTGTATGTAGTGTAGTTAAAAAATCATCCTATTTGTTTTGGTTAAAAATGCATCTCCTTTGAACATTATGTCATATGGCAATAGACTGAAAATGCTTGGCAAATAACTGGGTCTTACTACTTGGTAAAAACTATAGAGAAGCATATAAAGATGAGCTACTAATGTTAAAAGCTACCTAAAAAAACACAGTAAAGATTTAAACACTCCAGAAAACTTACCCCAAGCCTGCTCCCTGTTTGGAAAATTTAAAAAAAAACTTATTCCAGTGTATTGTTAATGGGGAACTCCTTGAAGTGTTTTCTTGACTGTATCACAATTAATACTACTTCTGTAATAGGTTTGAATCAGACAGCTGAGCAGGACTAGATAAGATCATTGATAAGTTTAAAAACCACCAAAAGTCCTTGTTGTAAGTACTGACTTGCAGTCAATAGTTGGAGCAGTACTTGGATGAAACATTTCTAGCCTTGTGTATTGCTCTGGTTGGAGGCTGGACTAGATGATCTTTCGATGTCCGTTCCAACTTCCAATATTATGTGATTCTCTGAGTGTGTGATTGTTTATCCGTCAGTTTACACGTGGTCTGTCAGGGAAGTATTGCTTTACCTGTGTAATGCTAGATTCTGTCCTTTGAAAGGGTGAAATATTTTGGAGATTTTGTTTGTTTGTTTGTTTTTTTCTTCTTGTTGTTGGGTGGGTTGGTTTTTTTTTGTTTGTTTGTTTGTTTTGGACTTTTTTTTTGGGGTGTGTGTGTGTGTGTGTATAAGTCGTAAGATGAATTAAATTCTAGAAGAGCCATAAAACCAGATTTCACCCACTATCAGCTACTATGGCAGTGAGCATAAAAAGTTTCTTGCCAGGTTTTTTTGAGGTAGGACATATGTGGTCTCCTCTTTGAAAAGTTGATGTTGGTGGAAGAGTTTGAAAAAGCCCATATGAAATTGTGTGTTTGAAGGCAAGGGCCAAGAACAGCAAGGACCTGAGGAGGTAAAGTTTGCACTCTAGGTCTGCCTTTTCAGCAATCTCCAGGAGACCTTGAGGCTGAGAAAGACAAAGGACAAAGGTGTAAATCTCTATTATACAGTGCCAAGAAGCTTTTAGAAGTTTTGAATCTCTGGCCCAGATCTTCAGCTGGTAATTTCACTAAAATCAAAGGAATTATGCAAGGATTTGGAATTGCGTATGAGAAAGGTTTATAACTGTATTATTGAAAATGAGCATGAGTTCACAGAAACAGAGCATGTCTAAACAAACTACAAGCAGCTATTTATTGTATTTTTCTGTAATGTTTACTGTTGCTTGATGTTGTCAGGGTAACTACTTTAATTAAGCACCTCTGCATTCCCTCTAACCTTTATCTTATTCTCAGCTGGATGGAGATAAATTTGCTATTATTGCATGTGTGTTAAACCTTGGAGGCAGACAAGAGAAGAAACTGCTATGTAAAGCACCTGTGAATGAGTCGGTACTATCACTGTTAGAACTCTTCTAGAGCTTTGCATGTAGCTGTTTATTTATCCAAAGAAACATGTTAAAAATACATTGATTGATGCATTGATGACATATATACATAAAAATATGCAACTGAGATCTCCTGCATTTGTGTAATGTGCTATATGTTTTTAGGCATTTATGTTATCTGCTGTATCTCATTTTTAGGTTTTTGTCTCTTCTCAGCTGTTGGTTCTTTCTTATAGTATATAGCAAAGAGAACATACGCTGTTACTTCTAAAACAAGAATTTGCGTTGATATTAACATGTGCAAAAACCATTTAGGGTACTGATTTATTTTTGTTTGGGTTTTTGTTTGCTTTTTGATTTGGTGTTTTACTTTTGTTTGTTTTGCTCACTAGTGACATCAAATTTTGACTGCTCCATTCTGTGGATGTCTTCTGGAGCATGCTTTGGATCTTGACTTTGTCTTGTCTTTTTATGCCTCTTTATGAGGGTTTTTTATTTTTTAAACATTCAACTGCTTTATAGATTTACCTTATACAAGCTATGATGTTTGCATACCTGGAAACTTCACCTTCTGGTCTAGATAAAATTTCACAGAATCATAGAACAACAGATTGGAAGGGACCTCAAAGATTGTCTCGTACAATCTTGCTTGGAAAGGCTCCATCTAGACAAAACACTGTGTAGACAAGATGGCCCAGCATTCTGTCCAGCTGAATCTTAAAAGAGTCCTAAAGAAAGTCCATCTCAAATGTGTCCAAAAGTGTCCACCACCTCCCCATGAGAGATTATTTCAATGGCTAATTCTTCTCATTGTGAAAAATTTTCCTCTACAGTCCAATTGGAATCTCTCTCAGAGTGATTTGCACCTGTTAGCCTTCACTTTTCCCATGTGAAATCAATCAGTTTTGCCAAGCCAAATTTTCCCTTAATGAATTTATGCGGGTTTTTTTTCCCAATCACATCATAGTCCCCAGCAGGATTTGTTTCATAACTTTTCCAGGGATTTAAGTACAACTAATGGACCCATAATTTCCTGGATCCTCCTTTAAGCCCTTCTAATAGTGGGTGACATTAGCCTTTCTCCAATTTTCTGGGATGTCCCCTGATCTCCATGACTTCTCAAAGATTATGGAGGGCAGCCTCTCAAAGGCTTCAGTCAGTTCTATTAACATCCTTGGATGGATGTCTTCAGAGCCCGTTAATTTGCAAGGGTCAGGCTGCTCTAATAATTTACATACCAATTCTTCCTCCAGTGATGGTGGGTCTGTGTTTGCATCAACCTGGATTTTTGTCCTCAAGGCAACTGTCCCCAACAGTGGTAGTAAAGACAGAATGTATTGAAAAACCTCTGCCTTTATGATATTGTTGGTGACTAATGCACCTCTCCTGTTTAATAGCAGGCCAATATTATTGTTTTGGTTTTGCTTGTTGATATGTACCTAAAGAACCCTTTCTTGTAGTTTGTGATGTCTCTGGCCAATTCAACTCTAAGTTGAGCTTTTGCTTTTCTAACTACATCTATGCATGCCCTGACAGTGCCCTTGTAGTTCTCAACTGATATGCATCTGTTCTTCCATCTCTTGTATGCTTCCCTTCTAGTTTTGGTCAGGCTCAGAAGTTTGCAGTTAAGCTAAGGGGGTCTCTTGATCCAACTACTTTTCTTACCCTAAAAGGCCATGAACTGATTTTGAGCTTTCAGGAGAGCATTATTGAAAAAAACTTTGAGTGCTTGCTAGCTTTTTTACCCTCCATAGAAGCTTCCTAAGGAATCCCTCCCAACTGAGCTCAGAGTAAGCTGACATTTACTCTTGGGAACCTGTCTCTCACATCCTTCACCTTAAAGGCTACCTCATCAAGCTGGTCAGCCTTGCCTCTTCTAGACAGGTGATTCCGATTCCTCCCTATCAGGCTTCCTGCACCTTGGCCACCTGGTGTATCCAGTCATCAAATTGTTCACATTTTTTTGCAGGTACTATTCTTCATAGGAAAGGCCTGGGCACTTATTGCAATTTACTTGACTTACCAGATACATCAGATGTCTCAGAGGTTTTCTCAGTATAAACATTGTTTTTACCTCTGAAGTAGGTGCCCACCATTATGGAGGAGACCTCTTGAGCTGGTAGGGTCAATATACCTTTCTATGGGAACTGCAGTGCAAATTGATGTGCTGTGGTTGGGTCACTAGTGCTCTGGCTGCTTTTTATAGGCATGGGGGAGTAGGAAGGGTCTTGGTTGCTCTGGCAAAGCACAGGCCTCATCAGTGAAGCCTGTGAGAGCTGGTGACTGACACAAATTATTTTACTATCGACCTCAAAGTTAATTTTTGCCACACTAAATTAGTTTGATTTTTGATAGTGGGAAAATTCTAAATAGAGGCATTATCATTAAATTTTTGTAAAGGCATGTTTTCTCAAAGCTAGAATACTATCAGGAGGGAGACCGCACTATACTTTAAAGATGGTTCTCAATCTTAACCATTCTATTACCCTATTTCTAATATCTTACTAATGTCTCCGTTCTTCTTATCTTGTATTGACTAGAGGCAAAACAGTGAGGCCTGTGCTACAGTCAGAAAATGGTGCAGTGCAACTTGATGAAAACTGTATCAAATGTTAGACTTTTATGAAGTTGGGAAATATATGATTGAATGTAAAATTCCCAACCCTTACACAGGATTGGAATGCTTACCTGGTTTAAACATTTGTAGAGTTTGTAGTGAAATCACCTGATATTGCACACTGCTGAGTAATCAAGATTCTTTGTATTTATTTTACCTAGACAATCTAACTTCTGCAAAGTGGGTAATTCAAATGTCAGTCAAAGATGTTGTTTTATGTTTGTGTGGCAAGGTTTGGTAGTGTGGGGAGGGAGGAACTACACAGGTGTTTTCTATGAGAAACTGCTAGAAGCATCCCCTAGGTCCAACCAAGCCAATACCAGCCTGCTCAAGGACAGACCTGCCACTGACCAAAGCTAAGCCGATCAGTGACAATGGCAGTGCCTCTGGGATAACATATTTAAGAAAGAGAAAAAAATCCCCATGAAAGTGGCACCTTATGGACTCCAGAGAAAGGAGTGAAAAGATATAAGAAGTTTTGCAGATACCAAGGTCAGTGAAGAAGGAGGGAGAGAAGGTGCTCCAGGCACTTGCAGTTCTCCAGGCACTGCAAGCCTTCCCTTGCAGCCTATGGAGAAGACCATGGTGAAGCAGTCTGTCTCCCTGTAGCCCATGGAAGATGATGGGGAATAGAGATTCCACTTGCAGCTTCTGGAGGACACCATGGTGGACCCCATGGTGGAGTAGGTGGAGACACAGGAGAGATGCTGTGACCCACTGGGAAGCCTGAGCTAGAGCAAGTTCCTGGCAGGACCTGTGGCCCACAGAGAGAGCAGCCGTGTCACAGCAGGTTTTCTGTGGGGACTTGAGACCCTGCGGGTGCGTCCATGCTGTAGCAGTCTGATCCTGAAGGCTTGCACCCTATGGAAGCCACATTGGGGCAGTTTGTGAAAAACTGAATTCCCTGTTGGGAGGACTTCACATTGGAGAAGTTTGTGGAGGACCCCACTGACCATGCCCCTGTGCTGCTCAGCAGGGAGGAGGGAGATAAACTGGCAATCAAGTTGATCTTGGGAAGAAAAGAGTGATGGAGGAGGTGTTTTAAGATTTGGCTTTATTTCTCATTATCCTTTCCTACCTTGTTCTGTTTAGGTAATAATTTAGATTAGTGTTTTGCCCATGACAGTAATTGATGGATCATCTCTTCCTGTCCATATCTTGACCTGCAAGCCTTCCATTATATATTTTTTAGCTTAGTATGGGGAGTGATAGAGTAGCTTTGGTGGGCATCTGGCCTCCAGCCAGGGTCAACCCACTACAGATGTTTAGGAGATGCTTGTGATGGTTGAGAATAGCAGAAACTTCTGATGTTTATTTATGTCTGTAAGGAACAAGTTAACTGGTTATACAACGCATGCCGGACCCTTCATGGGAACAGAGTCTGTGACAGGTACATGGATATCCTGTGGGGATGCCAGCTATACAGACTGACTTTACTGAAAATCTGTATTGAAGAAAGATAACTGGCTGTGATTCTTCTGATTGTCCATGGACTGCATTTTTGAGGTGGCAGGAGGATGGGTGCTGAATGAGCAGGAGGGCAGGTTACACACCCCAAGGAACTTTTGTGTCTTGCTGTGGAACTGTTAAGCAGCTTTGTATACAACTACTTTATCTTTTATACTGTACTACAGCAATACTTTTTCTGTATCTTGAAATGACAGTTCATGAGGGTCAGAATGCAGATAATCAGTATGGGTTGTCATTCTTTGAATGGAAAGCAGACAGGTTTTGATTTTTGGGGTGTCAACACAGGAGAATTTCACCTTGAGCAGGACTCTGGAGTCAAAAGAGAAAGATTTCAAATACACATCTAACACTGTCCCCAGCTCTTTTCTCTGCTGATGTCTTCCCATTCTTAGCACTGCAGTTTGATAAATACTCAAATTTGTAGCAGCAATAGGAATTTGAGGGCAATACAGATTGAACTGGGTATACTGTTTAAAAGAAGAACAAAGCGCATTTATAGTATGAAATGTGGGAAGATAATCTTAGTCCATCACTTTGTGTTCTGATTTTTTTTTTGGCTGTTTTGGTTTTGGGTTTTTTTTTGTGTAAATTAAGAACCATGAGAATAAACTCATCTTAAAAATTAGATGGGAAAATAACATAGTCTTGGAGGTTAGCAAAATCCCTCTTCTCCATATAATCACACATGTATTTTGTGATCCTTGGAAATAACTTTTTTCCTGGTCCTTTAGAACTTTTGTCTTTGCTGCTTAACCAGGCAGGGTGCAAGGTACCATGTATTACAAACAACAAATAGCTTATATAAGAACTGTTATCCAACTCTAGAATCTTTGTCTTGTCACACTAAAATCCTAGGCTGGTACTACCAAAATTGATCTTAGCTATTATTAGAATTAAATTCCCCTAAGAGCTGTCACATAATAGGTAAGAGCCTGAAGTGTGGCAGAGGAAGGACCTCCCATTGAATCACAAGGTTCAGAAAGGACCCCCTTATTTTCTAAACTCCTCCTCAGAGAGGAGCTTAGGGGTTTCTAGGTTCCATCTCAGTCCCAGACTTGGAGAACAGATTATGTTTAAATTTTATATGGAAAATCACATATCACAGTCAATGTTTTCCTGGCAGATGCCCAAAAGGAGTTTCACTGAAATTCTTTTGCAAAATTGAAACCAATAAAAAGTTTATTAAAGTGAAAAATATAAAAGTTCCTGATTGCTTGATAAATGCATTAGTGACAATATATGACTCTGGTTATAATAACATCAAAATACTATCCTGGGTATTCTCAACAAAACAGTGAAAATAGCAATTGCTTACTAGAAGATGTCTGTCCTGAGTGAAGGAGAAGGAGCATAGCCCTTCAACTGCTGCTTCAGTGTCTTCAATTTAATCTCTCCCATCTTTAGTGTTACTTATTACTCCTCAATACGCTTTATACCCTAATCTTAGCTGTTTTGTCCCAGGGGTGATGTTTAACATGATTTGGATGGAGAGTCAAGTACTATAGTCATCCATGTTTAGCAAGTACTGTTATTTGCTCATTAACATATTTTAGGTGTGTCAACTTTAATGCTCATTTCACAGTTAATGAAGCAAAAACCCTCATTCCGGGCATCGTGGCCTTTAAATTCTGTGTAGAAATTGCCTATCAGTTTATTCTGTACATTCCAGTCAAAATAGGGGATTCTTGATGCCATAAGACTCTCATCTACTTCTCACACCAATGTTTCAATCTCCATCCAAATATTATGATATTTGCATATTAAATGGACACTTAAGTTTTTAACGTACTAGGATCAATTTCTAGAAGGGTATAGGCTGGTTTCACAGCAAAGGGTCGTTGATTTGGGTTTTTATTTATTTATTTATTTGTCTGGGTTATTTTTTGTTAGTTTGTTTTGTTTTATTTTGTTTTTCAAGCTACATCTCAAAGCTCCGCAAAGTGTGTGACCATGGTAAAACCCATGACAGAGAAGGTTTACTATTAAAAATTCCACACTGCACACAAGTTTTCCTGTCCTGAATGACCAACGTTAAGAGATGGAGCCCAAACTCATGGACTGAACGAAATCAATGGACATTTTAAAGAAATTTTACAGGGATGGTCCATACACTAAAGAAATTATAGCTGTGTATTCTATCAAAGGGTGTGAAGGGTGGGAAACGGGAGAGGTGCCTGAGGTCTGGAGGAAAGCAAATGTCAATCCAGTCTTCAAAAAGGGCAAGAAGGAGGACCCAGGTGACTACAGACCTGTCAGTCTCACTTCCATCCCGGGAAAGGTGATAGAACGACTTATCCTTGGCGCTGTCTCCAGGCACATCAAGAATAAGAGGGTAGTTAGGAGGAGTCAGCATGGTTTTACCAAGGGGAAGTCAAGTTTGGCTGACCTAATAGCCTTTTATGAGGATATACCAAGGTGGATGGATGATGGTAGGGCAGTGGATGTGGTTTTCCTTGACCTCAGTAAGGCATTTGATGCTGTCTCCCACAGCATCCTGGTGGGCAAACTGAGGAAGTGTGGCCTAGAGGGTAGAGTAGTGAGGTGAATTGAAAGCTGGATGAAGGGAAGAAGTCAGAGAGTAGTCATTAATGGGTCAGTCTGGCTGGAGGCCTGTAACTAGTGGAATCCCTCAAGGGTTGATACTGGGACCGGTATTGTTCAATGTGTTCACTGATGACCTAGATGAAGTAATAGAGTGCACAGTCAGCAAGTTTGCTGATGACACAAAGCTGGGAGGGGTGGCTGACACACCAGAAGGTTGTGCTGCCATTCAACAAGATTTAGACAGGCTGGAGAGCTGGGCAGAGAGAAATTTAATGAGATTGAACAAGGGCAAGTGTAGGCTCTTGCATCTGGGGAGAAACCAGTGTAGGTTGGGGACTGGCCTGTTGGAGGGCAGTGCAGGTGAGAGGGACCAGTGGGTCCTGGTAGATAGCAGGATGACCATGAGCCAGCAGTGTGTCCTTGTGGCCAAGAAGGCCAATGGCATCCTGGGGTGTATTAGAAGGGGGTTGGTTAGTAGGTCAAGAGCGGTCCTTCTCGCCCTCTACTCTGCCCTGGTGAGACCTCACCTGGAATACTGTGTCCAGTTTTGGGCACCTCAGTTCCAGAAGGACATAGAACTCATTGAGAGAGTCCAGCGCATGGCTACCAATATGATGAAGGGAGTGGAACATCTTCCTTATGAGGACAGGCTGAGGGAGCTGGGTCTCTACAGCTTGGAGAAGAGGAGACTTAGGGGTGACCTCATTAATGTTTATAAATATGTTAAGGATGAGTGTCAGGAAGATGGATCCAGGCTCTTCTAGGTATTGGTTAGGGATAGAACAAGGGGAAATGGTTCTAAACTGGAACATAGAAAGTTCCATCTTAATATAAGGAGGAACTTTTTCACTGTGAGGGTGACAGAGCACTGGAACAGGCTGCCCAGAGAGCTTGTGGAGTCTCCTTCTCTGGAGACATTCAAGACCAATCTGGACATGTTCCTGTGTGATTTAATCTTGATGATCCTTCTTGGACTAGATAATCTTTCAACTCTTAACATTCTGTGATTCTGTGAAGACTACATTTAATTTTAGTGATATGGAAACTAAGATAATTGGATAACTCTTTCCTTATATACCTGATAATACACTTCACTCCATACCCTTAATATTTATCTTTCTAGATGCCATAGAAAAGGCTTCAATATGAGAGATCATTTGGGTCCAATTACTGCACTACTAAGTATATTCTATCTCAGACAAATTGAGAAAAGTCTGCTTCTCATTCATAATATTATCTGCATAAAAATGGATATTTGCATAAAAAATTGATATGTTCTTCAAACATTCAAAGGTAGATGTCTCTTTTTAAAAAAAAAAAAAAAAATTAAAAAACCCTCTTCGCTTGTAGGAGCCTGTATCTGTAACCTTAGTTACTAGAATCAAGCTGGCCATTTGGCCTCTCTGTGAAAAGCGTAATCACAAGCCAAACACCCTACAGATAAAGGCAACATTTGACCACTGTGGTACAGCAGCTGGGATCCTGAGGCCTCACATCTGCCAGATGCTAAATAAACAGATGAGGTTCTCAGAAGTTGTCTGCATGTACTAGGCAATCTGTAGCTAGTTTTAACATAGATATTCAACCTCTATAAAATTCAAATATATGTTTATGTGCTGTGAAGTTAAAAATGTCAGCCTAATTGTCCATGTCTATATAAATGTATATATACAACACCCCTTAGATACAACATTCTCATTAGATTCATCCTATTTTAACTAGAATTATTGCACTTGTTCTCTCCTCCTCCTTTCCCATACTCTGTCTGTAATACTGTCTCCAAAAATACACTGGAGACCTTTTACTAAAAATAGTGTGCCTCTTCCTCTGAACAGTATCATGGAAGGAAAGTTAGCAGGAGGAATGTTAGGGTTTTTTTATACACCCTTGAGAAGCTTTTACATAGAACAAGAGTAACTGAAATATTGGTTACTAATAATTAAAGCAATTGAAGTAGCACTTAAGTTGCTGTGTATTGCAATAATGCATTGTTACAGAGGGAATGAAAATGTTTTGATACCAGTTAAGAAGGGGGTTTTAATCCTTCTTTTAGTTCTTAACAGAAAGTGTTTTATTTTGGGGAGGAGAAGGGGCAAAATGAGCAATCCCCTGGAGAATTTGTAATGCTTCCCAAGCCTTCCAGAAACTTTAATTGAAAATGTAAATGGGGAAACCTGTTGTTTTATTAAAAAGCTTGTTTTATGATTGGAAATTACTTGTCTCTATTTAGGTCAATATATTTTTAAGCTACAAGGATATCTTAAAATCAAGCTACCTGATGACATTCCTAGCACAAGATAAAGAAACAGCCTGTAATTTTTCCATCAAAACTTAACATTTTGTTGTGGTTGAACATATTTTCTAGAGAGACAGTAGGGACTACTATTTTCTTCAGATAAGATGTTCCACTGTTTGAATGCCCCCGCTGCTTTTTTTGGCAAGGTTAAACAGTTTTCCATTATCAGATACGTATTCTCTAGGTGCCTGAAGGCTAGTCCTTTTTCAGTTAAGCTAAGTAGATTGATCTTCCATAGCTTATGACTGACAGCATAGTCTCACACATTTTACAGGGGACATTTATAAAAGCTACATGCTCCCCAGTCCTTTGCCAATCCACCTAAAGTCTCAAGAAACAGAAAAGTTGCATTTGGTGAGAGATTTGACTGGCATCAGTTTACCTAGTTTTTGAGGTTGCCTATACATTCATCTCACATTGATCTCTCCAATATATCACTGAATAGATCTCCTCAAATCTTCCAATAAGAGGAATTCATTATTAAACTTAATCTGGAACTTCTTCTCAGACATCTGTCTTGTATTGTAGCCTGCTCATTATTATAAACTCTTTCCAATATTATCTTGTGAGAGCATTTCAGTCACAAAAGGTGATTCATAAACTTCTCTATCAGATATCCCTTATTCCCTTTGTTATTAAAGGAATCCTAATGTACCAAACTGAGGAGTTTTTTGATCCTAAGATATCAACTTGCTGGTCACAACACACGAAGTAGGAATCATTACTATCTTGACAAGTTAGGTATCTATCCTTCATATACTGACAATGTATTAGTAGTTGAAAGGAAAAAAAAAAAGAAAACTCACAGGGCTTGAGAGTTATAATTTGCATATGCTTAATAAATTAAAATTCTTCTAGAAAACACTATCCCTCTTAAAATATTAGATACACCTGCAGAGCTGACGTATTCCACATAATGCAGAATTACTGCAGAAATATCAAGAAATCAGCCATCATATCATATCCATCTATTCCATATATAGAGTTCATTCTGGAAGAAAAAAAAAATTTTGATTGGATTTCTTTTGCCATGTATACTTATAAGTTGGCAACAGAGAAACAAATATATGACCCAGGTGAGAAAGTTCACATACAGCACTTCTTAGTAAATATCAGACAACAGTTAAACTACATTTACATTTTGGAATCAGCCTTTGCATCAGTCAGAAACTTTTTAAAACCTAGAAACTTTTTTTGTTTCAGGGAAGAAATGAGAGGGTCAGAAAAAATAAATTCCCTGGAGTTTTTCAAGTGAATGTGCTAAATTCAAATTTATATCTCTGTGGTGAAGGTCTCTTTTATGACTCAGTCTTGCCCTCTTGTTACATCTTGTTACATCAATATCAAATGGATTTCATATGTATAAAAATAGATGGCCTCCCTCTGAGGTATTCACCAATGTAGTGTCACTGCAATGTGTTCTTTATTAGTGATTAGGTAGTTAGCCAGAGGGGGGGACAGAAAAATTGAGAAAAATACAATTAGAACAAGATTCTCTGATTTTGCTGTTTCATGTGGTGTGAAATTTGACTTTTCTCATTTCTGAGTTGGTAGTGTGAAATGTGCCCATTTATATACATGGAGTCCTTATTGTCTACTAAGAGTGCAGTGGAGCATTTTCCAAAATTAAAATCTTAAAAATCCTTTCAGTGAAAACATGTTAAGACAGAACTACTACGTAAAAACACTGTGCAAAGAGGTAAGTCTAAATCAATCTATAAAACTAAATATGTAACATACCCTATTCAGCTCACTAAAAGAGTAGTTTTTCTATGTGTTTGGAACCCTTGAACTTCTAACTTCTTTATTTTATGCTAGACAAAGCCTGAGTTATTTCACACACTAATATTCATTACTGTGGCAGCTTAGTCAAAACTGAATATAGACAACAGTATGGCATCTAAAGGACAATCTAGGAATGAAGATGGCTTGTCAAAGAGCTCTGAGGAAAAAGTCTTCTCTGGGGGGTTGGTTGACAGCCACCTAACATGAGACAGCAGTGTGCCCAGGTGGCCAAGAGGGCCAATGGCATCCTGGCTTGTATCAGGAACGGTGTGGCCAGCAGGACCAGG
>VXBZ01001453.1:47161-59949 GCA_013399135.1 Heliornis fulica
TCTTTACTGAGAGAGTCATCAAGCATTGGAACGGTCTACCCAGGGAGGTGGTTGAGTCCCCATCCCTGGAGGTGTTTAAAAGATGGGTAGATGTAGTGCTTGAGGACATGGTCTAGTGGTGACTTCGTGGCAGTTGGACTGGATGATCTTAGGGGTCATTTCCAGCCTTAAAATTCTATGATTCTATGATAAGGAAGGTGTTCCACTCCCTTCCTCATCTCGGTGGCCCTGTGCTGGAATTTCAAGGAGTTCTATGTCCTTCTGGAACTGAGAGGTCCAGAACTGGACACAATGTTCACTTAACAACCAACCTTAACAATTCTATGACTCTATGATTAGATTTACTGCCTACATTATTAAAATGCAGGAGACTATTAATGCTACAAAACAAATTTTATCGACAGAGATAACAAAAAAAAAAAACCCTTTCAACCCATTTCCTGAATCATAACCAAAGATATCCATAGGCAGCTACTGAAGGAAATGTGAAAAGCAGAGTATTGCTCGATCTTTATTGGATTACTCAGAAGATTTAAAAGAGCTGTATGCATAAAAATTGCAAAAAGTGATCAATGTCTAAAGAATGTCAGTTCCCTAAGTTTGCACAATGAGATTTAGATATTTCTAGTAGATCTTTGATGCATCACATACTTAAATAATTATAAGAATCTCACCTGGAAAAAATTGCTGAGAAATTGATTGGATGCTTCTCTTGTATCGATTTGGACCAGTTAGTGTTATTCCCTTATTTTACTCTGCCAGCATCCTGTTAATAGGTGAAGACTTCAGCAGTACAAGCTAAAGAGTGCATCTCAAGATACCATGATGAAACATTAATCTTTTCTACTTTAAAATAAAAGTTAAAGACTTCCAATTGGTCTATTGCTATCCAATACATACTCTGCTTTTGTTAATTAGGGTAGCTGCTAAGTTTGTCCTTGGGAGTCGAGAGTCTGGTTGCACAGATTGCTCTAAACAAATAATTTAAAGGAAATCTTTACATTCTAACTACAATAAACCTTCTTTGCAGTATATTTAGATATGCTTGTTCTCAAGTTATTTCAGGGTACTCCATAAAATGCCAATGCTAAAGCGACTGTACAAATGGATTACACCTTCAGCAACTGTACATAATGTTAGAAACTGTTTAAAAAAAAACATGAAAATTATTCTATGCAGTTTAAGGTGGTTGTACAGGATATAAAAATTCCTCTTATCCTTTATCTTAAGGGTATGGTAAAATTTAATTAAATAAGGCTTACAAAGTACTTTGAGCCACTCAGGTCATGAGTTGAATATATACAAGATTCCATTCTATTTTTACCATTAAATACAGTGGTCAACTACTTACATTTAGCATGATATAGGTAAAAGTAGATAGTATCCTGACTTCTGCTCTAACCCTTGTATGTACAATTTTCTGAACAGAGCTAAATCTATCAGCTTAATGTTCTTTAACAAAATACTGTAGTAATTTTCTCCAAAACAGCCTGAGTCATATAAACTCTGATATACAATAGTTTACTTTTGATTTTTAGTTTTTTGGTTGTTGTTGAGAACGAACAAAATGATAATAATTTCTAGCAGACAAAAAACAAATAAGAAATTTAGACTGTATGAGTGACTATTTTTCATGTGATGCAGGTATTATGGGAGTTCACTAACTATATTTTTTCCTGGTAAGGATCTATCACTATCACTTTTCTCACTGAAGATGTGGAAATTAAAACTCTCAGTCTTCACAAAATTGCAAAAGTGGATTTCCTGCAGGCAGTGGGTGGCCTCTAATCACCTCCTCACCCATTACATCCAGCTGCTATGGATCATGCATCTGCATCAAGCAATGTGATCACAGCAGTGCTCCTGCCTAAGGGGCCCCTCAGTCAGATCAGGACTTCATCTACCTTTTTGTTAAAGCCTGTGGTTAGAGACACCAGAATACCTCATAGCAACAGAATCTGTCAGCAAGTGTCTAGATACAGAACAAGGTGTTTCCTGAGATCAGGGAGTAAAACTGTTAAAAGCAAGCCTGCTTACAGGAAATATAAAGCTACCCTGCCCAAAATTATGCTTTCCCACCACCTTTCTTGTGGCATGCTCACTGAGAAAGCTAGAACACCTCCTGTAGTACAGGAATAAATAAATGAAAATGAATCATGCTTCCTCTTCACTAGTCAAATACTTCATCTTAGTTGGGCTTTTACCCTCCTTAGTGGCAGGACAGGGCCACTTTCAAGGGATGTAAACCCTTTGATTGTGACCAGATAAGCATGAGAACAGACAAAAAGACCATCTTGATCACAATGTGATCATAGAAGCTACTATAGCCCCTATCAAATATTTACCAAATTATTTATTTTCCATTATGTCAAGGAAGTTTTTTGATTACTATTATGAACTCATGTGCTCTCTTTACTGATCACAGCCATAGTACTTAAAGAAGTCTGTAGTAGTCGTAGGAAGAAGAAGAAGAAAGAAGAAGAAAGAAGAAAGGAGAAGAAAGAAGAAAGGAGAAGAAGGAAGAAGGAAGAAGGAAGAAGGAAGAAGGAAGAAGGAAGAAGGAAGAAGGAAGAAGACGAGGAAGAAGGGAGAAGGGAGAAGGGAGAAGGAAGAAGGAAGAAGGAAGAAGGAAGAAGGAAGAAGGAATCGATGCAATCTGAATACCTTAGCTTTTGTTCCCTTATACTGCCTTTACTCTTTCCCTTCCTTGGTTCCTCTATTAATTCTTCGATTAAAAGTCCAATAATACAACTTCATTCGTATTGACTTCTCTGGAACATTTACACCACCAGCTTTACACAAATGAGCAATCAGATTGACAGGTTCATGAGGCAGGGATTCTTTTCTGATCAGGTTTGTAAGACAGTTTCCAACAAAGCCTATGATGTTTTATTAAAAATGATGTTGTCATGTAAATACCACAGAAACAAGCACAAGAACTATTTGCTATTAGGCCTAGGAATTCAATCTCACTAAATGCCCTGTAGTTTACAAACTACACAAAAGGTAAGTACAGAGACCTATTAAAACAAGATGTGCTGGTGTGTCATACAATCTGTCTTGGCTTGAATGGGCAGACCAAAGTTTGGAAATATTTTTCTATCATGAGTTTTAATCACTCTGGCATCTAAAAAGACTTCAAAGAGGAACTAAATGATTTATAGAAATCTGGATCTGATTTTTTTGTCACATACCCACACAGCAATCACATAAAACTCATCTGATAAAGCATTTTGGGGATATTTCTACAGCTGATGTTTCTTAAAGAGTCTCTTCAGAGTGACTTCGTACCTATATACACATTTTGCCAAAGTGAAAACTAAGGGACTCTCATTAACTTGTACCAGCAGAATTTTATTTTCATTAAAGCAATAAAACTTTAGATAATCCTATGAGGAACAAAGGCCCTTTCATTATCATAGAAGTCCATAGCAGCTTACCTCTTTAAGTAATGTCACCTAATTAGCCATAACACATTCACTGCGAGAGCATAATTTCATCAGCTGGGAAGAAGAGAGAGGCCAATGTCCAGAACTGCAACCTTACCCCAGAGCCCAGCTTGAAAATCCATTTAGAAAAAGAAAACAAGAAACACTAGTGATTATATACAGTACCCATGGATTTGCTGACTGATCATCCGTTTTCACACAGAGCCAACCCTACGGCATAAACAGCTGTCTTGGCAGCACACAGTCTTCCCTTCTAGCACATACTGTTGGCACACATAATTAAGTATACATTTGCCTCTCATAAAATTTCTGTCTATTTCAAAGCAAAAAGGACTCCACCAAACACCTGTTGGGGTACTCAGCTTCCCCTAAAAGTACAGGTGCAAAGTGAAGGGATGGGACTTGGCTTTAGAGTAATTTATTTCAAGAATCTCTGTTGTCATTAAATTCAAGTGATTGCTACTGGAAATTTTCTGCATAGTTTTTTCACATTTGGTCTCTGAGGTTTTGATCTCAATTTAGTTCAGACAATGAAGTACAACAAGCAAGAAAACAACTGATGTTGCCTTTGCTAGGTGTGTTGTTCATTTGTTATCTAATTTGCAGAACTGGCATCAATGTGACAGAAACTTCAGATGATTTCCAAAACCCCACAAAATAGCTAGAATTGCATAATGTTCTTCACTATAGTCACAGTCCCTGGAGAACAGGCCATCCTAGTCTTGATGTAAAATCCTGACTCTGCGCTTCCATTCATCCATCATGCCTGCAACTGCACTCATGAGACTATGAGAGTTACTGGAAACAATTTCCGCCTATACACTACATCTACTGTGGCTCCTTTGGTGAGAAAGCTAAGCAAGAGAACTCAGAAAGAATCAGCAAAAACACAGTGCCCTTCTCACCTAGAGGTGGGAAGAGTCAATGCAAAGTCAGAGGGAGATAAAAGAAAAGCCTTGTGGAGTGCCTAGAAACAGATGCAAGCAGGGGATGGAGCAAGTACAAGGGCTAGAGAAAAACGCACTGAGTGTGGGAAA
Source organism: Heliornis fulica (assembly GCA_013399135.1). Lineage (NCBI taxonomy): Eukaryota > Metazoa > Chordata > Aves > Gruiformes > Heliornithidae > Heliornis > Heliornis fulica. The sequence continues at coordinate 51,648 of VXBZ01001453.1, forward strand.
GAAAGTGCTGCTATTGCAGAAAAGCATCATCATTGGGTGACAAGACACTGCTCTGGCTTGAACAACTGAGTAAGACTGCAGAGCATTTTGATCCTGTAATAAGGATCTAACTTAGGTTAGCAGCTAGGCTATAGGCTGCTCAGAGAAAGCGAAGGACTTCCTGCTACCCCAAAGCTCATTCCAGCACTGCAGTAGGAGATAGATAACCATGAAATAGACTAATGTGTCATTTGGGACAACAAACAGATTTAAGCATTTACAAAGACATTCTTGCTCTAAGATACCCAGTTTTAGTCTGTCTTGCTAACAGGAAGTACACACTTTACAACTTATAAGAATCTGATGTGTATGAAGATTGAAAGAGTCTAGCAATCAAGTCACTTAAAATTCAAAGTGTCAGTCATTTCTGATTTTATTTCAGTGATATTGTTTACTGATAAATTGAGAGTGTTTTCTGGAGTTGATACCAGCCTTGAGAAAAAATAGGTCTGTCTGAACAGGAGCCTTATCCTGTGTACATAGATCCATGAAGAACAGCACTGTATGATCTCATTGTCACTGACATATTTCTTTAAGATAGTTTTAATTGTAGCAGCACCCATATCTAAACCTAGAGTAATTATTGTAAATAATTGTTAAGTTCCTTTATATTTAAGAGTCATATTCACAGTGATGTGCACAGCCGCATTAACAGCTCTCAAAAATTCAGCATACTTAGCATTAAACATATCTGCTGTATGTTTTAACAGAATCACGGAATGTTAGCAGTTGGCAGGGACCTCGAAAGATCATCTAGTCCAAACCCCCTGCCCAAGCAGGATCACCTAGATTAAATCACACAGGAATGTGTCCAAATTGGTCTTGAATGTCTCCAGAGAAGGAGACTCCACAACCTCTCTGGACAGCCTGTGTGCTCCGTCACCCTTGGGCTTCATGTCCAAGTCTTATGTTCCACTAATCTACTCCAGACTTCCTGACTTTGGCTTGCTTAAACTCAATTTTACTGTTGATTGGACATTCTAGAACAGAATACTCCTTTTCGACTTAGCCAAAAATTAGATTTTCAATTCAGGTGAAATTGTTCCATATAGAATTTAAAGTTGAATAGACTTGTAAGACATATCTAAAAGCATGACTGTAATGGGACCCAAAACACTTAGAAATCAGCTTTTTAAAAATGCTCAAAACCTGTTAAAAAGGTTGCAAAACTTGAAGATTAAAGGAATGCAAAGTTAGGTAAAATTAGTTAATAGAGAAACCAGGGAACACTTTTCAAAAAGGTTCAAACATGAAAATCCTGTGTTCTATTGTAATATGAAACTTCTGTGATTCCATGTAATAACTGGAGATGCAGGAGTCTCTTTTATTATGAGGGATGTTTATATGAAGAACAAAATAGACAAGAGAAAGCAACAGACAAAGAATACTTGATGGGCACTTTAATCTTCTATTAATATGCAAATTTTGTTCTTTAGGACCCTAGAAAGAGATATGTTTTTTTCATAGGCTATTTAAAAAGTGTCTTACTCTCCCAGAGGTCCTTATTGTATGAATCCAAGTGAAACACTGTATTTATGCTAATTCCCCAGATACTTCTGTATGCGCCATTTTCTTTTTGAAATTATATGGAGTTTATTGAACCACATTTGTAAAACATTCCACAGCTGATTTCATTCTAAAGATCTCCTTTAATAGAGCTGAATCCCCTGTTGTTCCGTATCATGTGAGGACTTTAAGAAAATCATCTTCCACCACAAGGAAAGGGAAAAAATAAAAAAGTCCATATGGAAATTTGGATATGAGATTCTGACAAAAAAATATACATAATTTTATCCTCATAATCAGTGTTAGTCACATATGTTCCCCTGGAAATACACAGAAAATATTTGAAATAATATTTTCTTTAGTAAATATGACTTTTCAGAGCAAAAACAGCTTTAGTGCAGAAATAACATCTTTATTGGTATATATTAAAAAATGTGTTTCCTGATCTTTTATACCTAGTCATAAGTACTACCTTCAGAGTGAAAAATAAAACCAGCAAAACCTTGCTTGCTGTCATCAAAATGGAAACTAGGAATTTTTTGGTTTAATTGTTTGCTACATTGGTATACTTGGGCTCCTTCCACCTTTTCAGCCTGCAGCACATTAGCTATGTGTTCTTCTTATTTTCTATATAGAAATGACAGAATAAGATTATGAGTTAAAGTCTGCTTCCCTTTCAAGACTTCTATGGGGTTTTTTATGACTAAGGAAAACAGGTTTAGCTCTAAAAAGTGTTTGTGGAACTGGAAATCTTCATGAAGATTGAAGCATTTCTGTCTCATTATTTGAAAGTCTGTAGTGATTTGATCTGACTTTTCACTGCAAATCAACTTTGCAATTGATCCCACATGAACACCTTCCTGCTCAGATCCCTCATAGAATGGCAGCTTTGGGTATGGATCTCTTTCAGCCTTTATGAACTGAGGTAACTCCATCAATATGAAATATAATACTTTTGTACTGCTATAAAATTGGTGAGGGAGGAATATGCTGGAATTCCATCAACATCTGCCTTTAAAAGAAAGTATTACATTAGCTTTTATCTGCAGACACAATATGGAAAGTTAAACAGTGTTGCACAACTTGACAGAGAAAAAGTAGTTTTTCCTAAGATGGGATGTGAGAGTTGGGTTTTTTTGTTGTTGGTTCTGGGGGTTTTTTTTTAACATGTTCCCCTAATATTTCTTACTTGCTATTGACAGGTTTGATGCTGTTATGATGGCTAGCTGGTGGTGACTGGAGTCTAATTGATGCTCAGCTGCTAAAGGACAGAGTTAATCAAAGTGGTGCCAAGGTAACATGGAGTAACATAACTAACATACAAGATGGAGCAAGGGGATCCTGAACCAAGGAAACATTTGGTGAAAACAAGGAGATGTACTTCATTGAGAGATAAAAGTCAGCAAAACTCCTCTAGTTAGTGTCTTTGGAGTGAGCTTTCTCATTATAATATGAAAAACACACCTCCAATGCTGAATAGACCCCCTTGCCAAATAAAGACCCCCTACTCATTGAGCATGCATAGTGAAATTAGAAAGTACTGTATCTTTAAATTGAAGTGAAAAAAAGAGTTAAGCAACTGTAATTTAGAAGCATAATTGACACCCTGGAGTATATAAAATCATAAAATTACAGAATTGTTTGGGTTGGAAGAGACCTCAAAGCTCATCCATCCAGTTCCAATTCCCCCTGCTATGTGCAGGGACATCTTCCACTAGACCAGGTTGCCCAAAGCCCCATCCATTCTCCCCAGAGCCTTCTCCAGGCTGAACAAGCTCAACTCTCTCAGCCGGTCTTCATAGTCAAATGTACAATAAAACAGTAACCAGTGTGCTAGCTTTTTGAAATTACCACTTAGCATCCATACCTGCACAGACACTGAATAAACAAATACCTTGACCCTGTGTGTAAACTGGCTTTGCATACTGGGCAAATAACTCCATTCAGTTAAGGTCACAGGAACACAGAATCACAGAATGTCAGGAGTTGGTAGGGACCTTAAAAGGTCATCTAGACCAACACCCCTGCCTGAGCAGGATTACCTAGATTAAATTACACAGGAACATGTCCAGATTGGTCTTGAATGTCTCCAGAGAAGAAGACTCCACATCCTCTCTGGGCAGCCTGTTACAGTGCACTGTCACCTTCACGGTGAAAAAGTTCTTCTTTATATTCAGATAGAACTGCCTGTGTTCCAGCTTGGACCCATTGCCCCTTGTCCTATCACTGGCCATCACTGAGAAGAGCCTGAACCCATCCTCCTGACACCCACCCTTTACATATTTATTGACATTAAGGTCAATACACAAGAATTCAAATAAAAAAGTAACATAGATTTTTCCCTCTGGAAAATATATATTAATAACACAGTCATTTTTTAGGTTCTACTGAAATAAGTAACAGTAAAAGGAACAGTCACAAAAACAAAATAAATGTACTGCAGGAGGTGAGTATATGAGTCTCAAAAGAGTTCATGTAACGTGGCATGCAGCACCTAGGATCAAAGAATCCAAGTATCATCTGTGGTCAAAGTTTCCCAGAGTTCCTCCTGCTTCAGCTACCTAGAGATGAGCCTGACATGGATAAAGACACCCTTCTGCCTTTGGAGAAAAGAATGAGCAGGTTTTTTGGCAAAAAGAGGAGGCAGAAAAGTCCTGCACAAGCTAAAAAAGCCACAGCTTATGGAGAAGGACATTAAAACTCACAGTAGCTGTTAGAATTTTTTTTGCATAAAGACATAATTTTAGTGAAAAGAAAAGAAAAAATAAGAAGAAACAGAAATTAAACGTGGCCACAAACAAAGAGTTTACTTGGCATTCAAGGATTCAAGGGCAGCAAGTGGAGGGGTTATTATATCTGTTCTCATGCAAGGCACCTCTGTCCTGCTCAGACAGAGGAGAGCAGGATGCAGCCATTGATTCTGTTTGAATTTATGTCACTCCCCAATGAACATGTCTAAGGTATATGTGCATAGACATGTATATGTGTACTGTATACATCTGTTCTCTGTGTATGCACCTAGTGGGAAGACACTGAACCCTGTTTGGGTTGGGCTTGGGGACCCAGGCCTGAAGAAACCACACTTCATTTGGGATTGAATTGTAATGATATAATTTCACCTAACATAAATTGGTGTGCTCCTTCTGTACATCCAAGCGCACAGTAAAAAAAAAGAAACCACCCATTTCTCTGTTAAAGCAGAGTTAGAGATAACAGACGAACTTAATTTCATAAGTGTTAAATTTCATAGGTACTATTAAGAGGCTGGGATAGCCTATCTTCTAGAGAATAGCCCTAGCACATCCAGGTTGCCTTCACTATCCAAACAGACAGTCCTATCTCTGCGGTCTCTAGATGCAGAGAAGACCATGACTCATCCTGGTTCCTCAGCACCCTCCACAATGCATGCTATATAAAAGAGGCAAGGCTTGCAGGGGCATAAACTCTATCCACAGAGAGATTCTTGTACTTCCCACAAGACTTTTTGGGCTAGTTACCTGCAATTAGCAGGGAAGCAGAAGGGGCAAACTAATCAAAAGTGCTCAAAATCCCTCTACAACTCTGAGACACGTTCTTGATATCACTGCTTTATGTAATAATAAAAAGAAACTATGGCAACACTTTTTACTGAAGCTCACACTGGCCCTGTAGAGGATATAATCAAAGTAACTAAGGTTCACCAGTTTCAACTAAACTCTTTAATGTGCTAGATAAAAAATACCCATATGAGCTCATTCATAGACAGCTTGGGTAGAGGTCACTATCCTTAAATGCAAATACAGTAGCATACACATCCACACAACATGGTAGGAAATCAATTCTTAGAAATAATAGCTTTTAAAAAGTCTTGAGGAAATCTGGAGAATGTCAGAGAAGACTCTACATTCTGAAGATCTTTTTGGTAATTCATCAGGATCTGAGTTATTCAACAAGTTGTATATCAATCTTATATAGACATATTCTCTGGTGTATCTAAAGCTAGTGGTGTGCAAGACAGTGTGTTCATGTGTTTTAAAATGCAAAACAAAATAAATTATCTTATGGCATAAACTCAGATGTGACTAAATGACTTTCAGGATCTCAAAAAGCCAGCCTTACAAAGTCAATTCTTCAAAATGACAAAAAATTGTTGCCAGCATAAACAGTTGGCAAAAACAATTAACAAGATAATCTGAATTATACAAAGTCTCAGTCAAGCAGATACTTCTGGATTTTTCTCTCTATTAATGTAAATCGAGTTAGTAATTTCTAACAAATTGAAGGCAGTTTTAACTCTATTATTTCCCATCCCCTCCATCTGTGCATGTGCATGTATGAATAGATCATTTTGGAAAAAAAAAGTTCATTGAGAAAAACATAATATTTTAGCTATGTAAGTATGCACTAACTTAGTTCAAATGTATTCATCTTCTGGGTCATAAGCAGTTTTAGAAGTAGTCTTACCATTCAGCTCTACACAATGGCTTCCTGTCTAACAGAGTAATAATATATGAACTTAGAAAAAATTCCATATTCCACTCCAAATTTTGTGAATATGTACCTAACACCCAAGAGATGATTTCCAGTTAACTGCAAATCAGTGAGAAGCAGATTACTATATTATAAAAATATAAAATATTGCCATACAAGATTCCTATCTTATTTCCAAGGCTGCTCAGTAAGTAGGCAACCATAGAATAAAAAGATGTAAGCAGAAGATATAGATGCTTTACATAACGGGTCTTTTGATTTTGCATATGCCTATATATGTCCTCAATATTAAACTATCCTACTAAATCAGGAAGATTATTTGCTTGTATAATGCCGAGTGCATTATGCATCGATTCAGCTTCCAGTCAAGTTTGACATTTCTCTAGGTGTTAGATTAACCCCAGATTTTGTTAATACACATTTTGATGCTTTGCTCTAGAAATCTCCTTATTCTGGACATGAAACTAATAAAAAATGGGTTTGGGCAGACCAATTCTCCATGTTGGAGTTAAAGGCCATGAAAGGATTACACTTGGGTTTTACTAAAAGAACTGTAGTAGACCAAGACCTTGCAGATGTATGTAAGGTATCATAAGGAAAAAGGTGTGATGCAAATGGAGTGATGCAATCTTTGCAAAATGCATAGAACAAAACAACAAAAATAAGAAAATTTTGGGTAACAAATGGACAAGTCTGTTTCACTATTATTGCAATTATAAGAAAGGGGAAAAAACTTATTTTGGTTTATTGCTAACAGAATTGCTTTACTCAGTCCTCTTTACTGATGCCTGTCTGTACACCTAATTCCTCCATATATGTGGGAAACCAGTGCTGAAAACAGCTCTTTCAATTTATGTATGCTTGCATTCTCTCTGCTAATTCTCTAGGGAGTGACAAAGATTTGATTAAGCAAGACCAGATTAGTCTGCACTATGACAAGAGCATTTTAAGGCATCAAAAGTGCTTCTCCTTTCCAAAAGTAATTTTAAGAAAGTTTAATGTGATGATGACTGACATTACATTTACTTTTCAAAACAAAATGGACTCGGTGATGCACTCAGTCTTCACCCAAACTATCCCTTGAAAAAAGTGAGAAGCAATGGGAAAGGTCTTGGGTCATCAATTTTAGTTCCTCATTACCATTTAATCCCTTTCATACTTTTACCAAGTATCACCTTAGAAGTTACTGCCCCTGATATTTTTATCAGAAGACCAGTCAAGGGTCTTGATCCTCTAAAGTATGGATCCTTTCTGTCAATTTCAAGCCTAAATTTACACAGGGCCAGTGTTCCCCTTTCTGTGTCAATACCACCTATTAGAACCTCCAGTGTTGCTTCCATCACAATCATTCTCCCACTCTTCGCCTTCTCTCCTTCCTCTTTCCCCTCTCCTTTCCAACTCACAGTCACTACACCCAAAAATCATCATGTAGCCGAATAGTTCCTGTGAGGTAGGCTTTTCAGATAATCTTGTAACTAACGGAAAACAATACTCAGCAGTTGCAAATATACCCTTCTGCTAACTGGAGACAGAATTTTGTACCAGTGGACCAACCTAAAGAGAATGAGCGTTCGGAAAAGAGAATCCACAGGTTGCAAACAATAAGCAGAGGAAAGCAGAACCATCCCTCAGCACTGGCATTTCCCTACACCTCTTTCTGCACCTGCGTATATCTCATTTCCAAAGATAGTTCTCCAGCATTTGTGGAAACAGCAATGAACCTGGAGCAATGACTCATGAGACAAAATACTTGTGGAAGATATATTTAAAAAGACATGCATTTCACAGAATAACATAATATTAGGAGCTGTAAGAGACCTGCGAAGATCACTAAGTCCAACCCCCCTTCCAGAGCAGGATCATCTAGAATATATCACATGGAAACATGTCCAGACTGATCTTGAATGTCTCAAGAGAAGGAGACTCCACAACCTCTCTAGGAAGCCTGTTCCAGTAATGCGTCACCCTCACAGTGAAAAGGTTCTTCCTTATATTCAGATGGAACTTTCTATGTTCCAGTTCGGAACCATTTCCCCTTGTTCTATCTATCACTGGCCATCACTGAGAAGAGCCTGGCTCCTACCTCCTGACAATCACCCTTAGTGACATAGCCTCACACAAGCTCTTATTAAGAAAATGACTGGTATCCCAGCTAAAACCAGCATACTGTCCATATGATGCATATTAAACCTTGTTCCATACCAATTATGTCATGCTCAGGTACCACACTATTCAATGCAGCCTCATTAACCACAACCACCCTTTCACAGTTTCACAGAACATTAGG
>VXBZ01001454.1:0-24813 GCA_013399135.1 Heliornis fulica
CCCCCTCTCAGAGAGGAGATCTAGGGGATCAGGGTTCGGTGGGGAAAAGGATTCTTTGCTTCTTCATAGAGCTGTCCATACTGATTTAGTGGATGAAAAAAAAAACCCACAGCAAGCACCAAACGGATATCAAGCCAGAGGCACTGGCAAGATGGAGCCAGCCCCTTTTAAGTAGCAGCATAGACACACTTTCAAAAGAACCTTTCCTCCCAGAGACTCCACTAATGACCATTCTAATCAATAGTATCAGAGTAGACATAATATAGCCACCACTTCCTAGCAAAAACAATAGTATTACTACATGTTCTGACATTTTCAAGTATGAGGTCTCTTGAAGAATTGACTCTCTGCCTCTACACAAGTTGCTGCAACAAGTAAAAAATTCAAATAAGATAGCCAGCACTATTCAGTAATATAAGAAAATATTGATTAACACTAGTTTGAGCAGTGATTTGTGATATACAGACTGGTACCTCTTTACCCATTGTCCTCAAGGCAGAAGAGCCTACAGAAGTGATTTAAGTGATCCATTAAAGAAGCCGCTGCGACATGACTAGTCAAGAGTTCAGGAGCGGCCAAGTACTCTGTAGCATTATATATTTCATATATATTTAGTTTCTTGTCTTTATGTGATCCCATACCATATTGAAATACATATACCACATGAACCACCACATTTACTCTGTGCTCTCATTTCACACGAGGGTCAGAACGCAGGAATGAATCTTTTACCATCAAGATTTCTGCATTTATTGCAGAAGCTGGAAAAACAACAGAAGTAACAGAGCTAACTTTTCACAGCTGACCACTAGATCTAATCCCATCCTGACCCACATTCCAACTCTACAATTTTATTTTTCAGGTTAAAGTCTCCCATACAGGTTAAAAGCAATAGCAACGAGAGGCTGGTTATGTTCTTCATAATCCACTGGACTATAAACCACAAATATAGCACAGCTTTCATGTTGATGTGCTAATAGCAATAGAATGTGAAGCTATTGCTTGATCTAAAGATAATATCCTGTAGCAGCCACTTTCCCCCCCCAACCTAATCTCCATTTCCTCTTTTCTCTCAATTCTCCTTCCTTGACCACCCTGGACTTTTTGCCAGGGCAAGTCTACTCTTCTTAGTTGTTCAATTTTGTATCCCCAGCCATTCTCTCTTGTTTTCTTGTCAGTTGCTTCCACATTTTATATCTTTTTCTCACAATCTTCCTTCATAGCTCAGTGTCCTACTCTGCATTTTCCATCCCCTATTCATTTCAAGGTTTACACTCAACCTACAATAGGTAAGACTGAGCTTCCAAATTACCTGAATTGCAGAATCTGTCTTCCTTTTCTCAGTACCTCAGTTCAACATATTTTGATATCATCAGCAAGAACATGCTTTGCTCTGCAGTTGTAACACACAGTTCTTACATAATTTCTAACTAATGAGAAACAACTGCAGGGAATTGCAAAACATTTACAGATATGTGCTTCCAGATATAAAAATATCTAGTGCTTCACACCATGAATTCATCTAGTGCACTGGCCTTTATGCATAAGTAGATGCCTAAGAAGAGTAGAAACAGGAAGTGAAGAAAGCAAAGTAAGCTTATCTTACTACACTCCCAAACTCCAATTGTTTTCAGCTGAATGGGATTTCTTTAATCCAAATTTATGCATTAAAAATCTCCACTTTTTCTTTCTTCCAAATACCTTTCCCAGTTTCCCACTGGTACAACAAACTTCTCAAACTCACAGTGGCAATACAATGTTATGAGAGGTACCACCTTCCTCTGCTCTGAGCATGGCACTCACTACCTTCACAGAACGGTCCATCCTCCTTACATTAGAACAAGCGAAGGCCCATCCAGCTTCTCTTGGCTGTTACATGCACCCAAACTCTGTACAGTAATTTTCAGTCCTCCACCACATCTTCAAACTACCTCTTTTCCATGCTGATGACAGCCCTAGACGAACCAGTAGATGCTCATAACAGAAGAGCATTCCCCATCACATAACCTGACACTGGGAGGCAGAAAGACAATTTAACACTGAACCAGTTAAAGCCTGACAACCCCACCAGCCAGTGACTAATCCCCACAGAATCTTCAGAGAATTCACCTGTCAAGATGCAAAAACCTCTTTTGAAGATGTACAGGATAATTTCTGAAAAGCTGTTGCACATACATTACAAAAGACTCCTCCTGACAAGAATACAAACCTCCCACCAAGTCCCAAGATTGCATTCCAGAAGTTGTAAGAATTTAAGGAGGTAGGAGACCACAGTTTCGTATTCTGACATCATGAACTACCTTCCTCTGAAACAGCTAAGTACTTTGCTGAAATTAATAAAAGTTTTGAAGTAAACACCTGGAATAAGAGGTTACAGAGCACCTTGTTAATATTTAGGAAAGCAATACCTAACTTTAAAACAAGAACCAATTATATGAAGTGCTAGACAATTAAATATAAACACCATGGCTTGTACAAGCTGTAAAGCACCAAGAAAGAACCAGTTCCCGAAATGTTTAATTTGCTGACAGAAGCAAACTCAGCAGTAAGAAAGTGAACCAATTACATTGCCTAGACTTAGAGAGATGAATAATTTTATGACAGCTACTACTGGCACCAAGGTAAAACTCCATTGCCTACCATGACTGAGTTTAAGAAAGTGAATTCACAGAATGAAAACCAAGATTAAATTGGCTAAAAATGTGTTATATAGAAGGGAGTTCTTTAGTTTAAAAAGATGAGATCTGAAAATTCTTTCCTCTTGTTACATATACTAAGAAAGTCACAAGTCTGGCTAGGTTGGTCTAAAACAACAGCGAAGACGCACAGTAATTTAGATTTCATTTCAAAGCTATTTTAACACAATCCAGTTAGTTCTGGTTTACCATGTGTAAGAATATATTTGCATTTGCAGATAAAGTACAGAACTGGCAGAGTGTATTTGTACACACATGCAGTAGTAGCCTCTAGCATTATTTTTGCAAATGAATCACAAACATATCTTAGTACATTCATTGCTAACATGGATACAAACAAGTTTTTCCTGAACCATCACTTAAAACCCTCCTACAGACCCTGCAACTAAGGCCTTGGCTTATTTTAAAGCACAGAAGAGAACACAAGCAGTACCAACCAGCATATTCAGATATAGTTTCTAGAACTGAATTCTCCTGATAATACAGATAGAAAAGGAGTTGGAAAATGGCACAATTACAATACACTTCATTACATTGCTCTCACTGGCACTATCTGCACGAGCATGTGTATAGCTGTTCATACAGCCAGTGCAAATAAGGGTTCTATAATCAGGCTTAAAGCCCTTCCCAGTACTTTTGCTGAAGTGCTGTTCAGAGAAACTATAGTGAACTCAGCACTCAGTGAAAGCAGAAGGAAGAAATCATCAATAAAATAAATGCAAGTTAACTATCAAACTTCAATAGCATTATTGTAAATGTACCATAATCAAATGCAATGAAGCCTGCTTTAGATATGGCTTTGGCAGTATGAAACAGTAGTTCTGAATTTTACATGCAGCAAACTACACACTGCACTGAAAGTATTTTACATGGTCAGAATTTAAAATACAATAAACATTCCATGCTAAGCCTTTTCAGGGGTGTAAAATGCCACAGCCTGAGGAAGAAACAAACAACACACAGTACCTAACATTACATTTATCAGTATTGTACCTAAATAGTACTGAGCAGTACACGTAACTTTTGCACTACTAATGAGTTAATTAGAACAGATAACAGGGTAGCCATTATGCCCATCATGGCAAGTGAAAAATGTATACAAAGTTAAAGCTTACTAACATTTCATCTAGCACATTAGAGAACACTACTGAAAAGCATACAAAGGACATCAGCCAAATCTTACTCCCACTCGAAGCCTTTGCATAAACTGCCCTCACTGTGCAGTGTCACTACACGCAGTGTTAGATTTCATCACCTACCATACCTGATAGCCTAGTATTGCTCCATTTTTGCATTAAACACACAAAACACTTCCGCCAGTAGGGCACAACACCACTCAAGTTTTCTTCAAAGAAAACTTTTTTGCATTTTTGTGTTTAAAAAGAATTTTCTGCAACACCGAAGCTGTAGTTTTCACATTGTTTCACACTCCTCTCAGCTTCACTCCAGAGCTTTCACACCACTAAAGCCTCACCTTCAAGCAACACACCACCTCTTCAAAACCCAGCTGTATTAATAGACTATATTCCTTCAGTATGAAATATAGGCTTTTTAGAGAGTTTGCAGGAGACTATCCAAGACATCTGAAAGAATATTAAAATTAATAACATATCGGAATGCTATCTTTTATTTTACAGGCTGACACCTCATAGAATTTATCTTCTATGACTGTTGTCTCAAATTTCTTTGTAGCACTACTGTAGTAAAAAGCAGCGTTAGAATTTAACTAAACAGCATGGCACAGTGTTTCTTTTGATAAGGTCTCAAAAACAAGCCACTTCGCTGAATCATCTTTTTCCTGAAGTCAATGATTAAGTAAGGAGTAAATCTGGTTAAGGATAACCACTGTGGTAACACCAAAGCAGTTTTGGTATCCTTCTTCCACCTAGTGGCAAGAAGCATAAAAACCAATGTCCTAGGCAGTACAATCATGAGGCATTTTCAAACAAACTATATTTACTGACTTTATAAAGAGTAGAATTCTATAGGGAGTCGTAGAATTCTAGTTTTCAAGTTTAAGTTCACAAGAAATGCACTTAGACAGAATTGTTAAAACAAAATTTCTCTTTACAGGTATACTTTTCACTCATGAAGCTCAGTATTTTTGCTTCCCATTACTCAGGCGATCATCACAACTATCCAAAATGGGTTTTGCCCTCAACTGCTTAATTATTTACCATGAAGATTTGGAAAAAAATTAAAAGCTGCTCGTTATTTTGTTAAACTTATTAAATCAAACATTACAATAGTATAAATCAAGACCTAATTCCATTTCCCCCTAGACAGGAAGCTGATTGTAGCAGAATATAACAACTACTTAGAAGTTTCCACTGAATTATCTGGCCAGAGTGGAAAAAACATGCCTGTAAGTATTGAGCATTATGTAAACAATAGAATATCCATTAATTCAAATTTTAATTGAGCAGTGTTCTCAAGCTCACGTTCTGCTTCTCATTAGGATCAACATCCTCACAACAAAACCTAGTGAATTAGAAAATTAATTAAATCACAAGTGCATTTTCAAAGGCAATGGCAACTTCCTATTACATCCTTGTGCTTTCAGCTAACCCTGACATTAAACTTGGGGAAAGTCCACCCCCTTTACTTTGTGAAGGGTCTTCTGTAAAAGAGATTGAAAGAACAGGGGATATACTCCCTTGAGTTTGAAACGAAACAAAACAAAGCAGCAGGGCCAAAAACATGCTGAGGTATATAGCATTTCTGGTATCTATCAGCAGCATGATTAACAAAACAAATCCTCATACACTTACATTTTATACATTCACTCTTGTGTTCTTGATTTTTTGCCTCAGGATAAGACTAGGGCCATAAGTGTATAAAAACCTAAGCTCACCTCTGTGACAGCACCTTATATCCCTTCAGTTCCCCACATTTCCTAGTTTCTTAAATCAAAAGTCTAAAGGTAAGAGGCTAGATGTACTGTAGCTGAAGGTAAGCATGCCCCAACTGCTTCAAGTTGGTGGGCACTACAAACACAGGGTAAGGGCTAAAGATTTCTACTTTCCTTCAGGTCAGGGTGCTGTAGTGGGGAACTGCCTCCTCTTCATACACAGATTTTGCAAGAACACAGTACTTTCTGAGACTGTTCCTCTGTGATTAAGCCTCATTTCCTTGGGAATTCTCACTAAATATGGTACAATAATTAGAAAGTGTCATGACATTGACATTTTCACATGTGAAAGTGTCACACATAGGGTTATCTAGAGCCTTTGTAGAGCTTAAAAAACCCAAAGCACAGCAAAACAACAAAATCAAGGCAACCACAAATACTGCATACGCCTCTGTGGGTATTCACCCATTTTCAAAGTAATAAAATTCTTACACTTAATGTCACATGACTGCCACAAGACCAAATATTAGTCACAGGAAACATTGAGACAAGATTGTTTTTATTTGAGAGCAATGGATAAGCCATGCTCACAGGGTTGAGGTGCTTAAATTTATGTGAAATGGATTTGTGGATAGAGTGATTGTATGATCTATGTTTTTGTTTTGGTTTGACCCTGGCTGGAGGCCAGACTCCCACCAATGCCACTATATCACTCCCCTCTTAGCTGGACAGGGTAGAAAATACATGTTGAGAGACTTTGGAGTCGAGATAAGGACAAGAAAAAGTCATTCCACAATCAGTGTCACAGACAAAAGAGGCTCAATACAGAATAATGGAAAGAAAACTCTCTAATTTATTACTCTACACTACCTACACAGAGAAACCAGAATCTGATTATGAGAATTACAAACAGTTCTTAAAACACCACCCCCCATCACCTCCCTACTACTCCAGCGTGGGTCACTGCTATAAACTCATAGAGCATCTCTCAATACCAGACTGCTGGCTCCTCAGTCTGGTTCCACACAGAGTCACAACCACCCCTCCCCAGCAAACCTGCTCCAGCGTGGGCCTCCAGCTCTGTCTCTTATCTCTCTCTCCACAGGCTGCAGGTGCTGCCAGGGGCTTGCAGGGAACGCAGGCTATAGCTGTACTCCATAGTGAGAACCAAGGCCTAGTTAAAAGTATATCAGAGCAAGAAAGCTACACATTAACTAATCATCTGTGATCTCAATGAACCTTGATATACGTCCATGCAAGGTCCTAGGAGCTTTAAGTGATGCTGGCAAGCATTGTACCTTCCACATATATGCCATGAATTCACTAATACGTACAGGACACTGGGCTTCCATCTAAAATATGCCTCTATAGAGGCTCCCTCCTCTGTCAAGGGAGTAATTTAACTTTAAACCTTTAGAAACAAGTCAGCACTCCACAAGCCCGTATGGAAATCTTCTGATGAAAGCCAGTACTTAGCATTCAAAGTGACTCTTAAAGCTTAGAAACACACAAATGAACCAACTGACTGCAGCACGGAGTAGCATGTGCCTTGAATAAAACCTGTATGATAACTCCTATTTTCAGAAGCATCTAGCATTACATTTTGTATTGCAGAGACTATTTTACTTTAAATTACCTATTTAGACAAAGTAATCTATATGTCTCAAATTATCATTTGCATCCAAAGTCAAATCTGAAATAGCTTGAAGTTGGAATGAAATGAAGCCTCTGAATAAATAATTTGATTTACAGTCTTTGCATACAAATAATTTGTGATAAAAACAGTAAACTCATTTTGAACCTCTGGACATTCTTTTTGGACAGCTCAAAGCAATTTCAAGAAGTTTAGTGCAGTGTTGATTTTGACTGAAATTTCTGAAGGAGCTTTAATATGTCAGTACCTAGGTGTTTTCAATCAACATTAGATTATTTAATATTTCAGACTGATGTAATTCTTTAGAAAACCATACATGGATTGAAGGTAGAAAAGAAGCTGAAAATTCAGTGTACACTACTTATAATTTTCAACAGATGGCACTTTATAGCAAGGAATCCATAATGCCTAATTAAAAGGGAGCAAAAACAATTGGATGGCTGAGTGCACAAACATTTCAAAGTTTGCATCTGAAAGAGCCTAAGTTTGAAGATATAGTTCTACAAAACTGAAAGTGCAAAATAAGAATCTGAAACAAAAAACAGTCCCTGAAGTAACATTCTCTCAGATACTAATCACACCGAGATTTCTTCAGAGACATAATATTCTTTTGTTCTCAGGCAGAATTTAAAACTAAATTTAAAGATCACAAAGAAAACATGACCATTAGACTATGGATGTTACTGCACACAAGCTCAGAAAATAGAGAATCCTTTTAGTAATAAGTCTTAAAGCACAGTCTTGTGCAAAGCTTTATGGGTATTCTGATATCCAAAGCTACACAGTTTTTTAGAACCACTTATGAGCTAAATAAGAAATGCCTGGGAACACTGCTGCCTCTGAATTATAACCCTCACAAATGACATTTCTACAGTTTCTGTCAGTATTATCCAAGTGGAAGGTGCTTACTAATGAGAGTCAAAACCAGCAAACTGAAAATGACATTTAAAGAGGTCAACGGGGAGTTAACAGTTATCTTCAGCTACCTAATCAGTAGCTACAGATAAGAAGTCACTCTTCTTGGTGATGCACTGACATTGGAAAAAAGACAATGGGCACAAGCTGTGGCACCAGAAACGGCAATTAGTGAAAGTTCCCTAACAAAACTAGTTGAGTGTTGAAACATACTACCCAGAGCATTTGAAGCTTCATTTTGGGGGTTATTTATAACTGGACAAGGCCTTGAACAAACTCATCCAGCTTTAGAAATAGCCATGCTTTAAAGGGGAATGGTAGAACACAGGAACTTGTAGGGTTCTAAACTGTCCAGCAGAAATTGCACAAAAGGATGAGACCCACCACCACATCCCCCAGGCATAACTCCTCAAAGACACTCCTTCAATCATGACTAAGCCATATTCTCTCAGATACCCAAAACAATCCTTCTCACAGGATGGAGGACCATGCCTTGGTTTCAACCCTTGATCTGAACAAACTTTGGTTTAGACTTTTCTAGCTGCGTACTTGGTGGATGCAGGATTGTGGGTAAACTTCCCATTTACCAAATTAATTTATAGAGGATTTATGGAGTCAGCAGCCACAAACAAGCAATCCTGTGCAAGTTTACAGCCTGGATGTTACCATTTAGCAGTATTCAGTACTGTCAAAAATATTCATGCCCATCTGTAGAAAATTTCGGCATATACAATTAGAGTATTTCCAAGTGGCATGCAAACAAAATTCTCATACATCTGAGCTGATTCCTTAAGGTTATGTGTCAAGGTATTGGAAAAAGCAAGTTTTTCTAGGCATACAACTACATCTGAAGTTTTTACTAGACATTACTTGTCCCAGATCCTTTTCTTGGATTCCATGAAAGCTTTTTAGTTCTACCCTCTGTACATAAACACCACTATAAATCCCACACTGAAATTGAAGCAGAGAGGTCTGCGAATGAAGTAATACAGTTTAAGTTTCTCTTGTATGTTGCTGAAGAGGAAAGTTTTAATTTAGAAAGGTGTAGGAAAGGGTAGTGTTATACCTCCACAGTATCTTGCAGTGCAAGCACTGGGCCACAAAATGCCACAACAGCTATATTGTTTCCTGTTCCTGAAGACGGTCCTTCTCCCAACTGCAATTAAAGAAACTAAGGCACATAGGAATCTCATTCAACAGCCAAGAAACAAACAAGCAACAGTGAGTAATAACACCAAAATACAGCAACTTCAGGAACCTGGAAGATTCCAAGCTAAATATTGGCCTTGTCAGGCTTAGAGCTCTCATCTTTCCCGTTCGTTGATAGGAACAGATTCATCTGTTGCACAGATGAAAAGCTCCATACCCAGGTGAACTGAAACACAAACCATTGCATACTTCATGCACTTATAATCAACTGAACCAGATACTTTACAGCTGATTTTAAGACTGATCAATGACTTTTGTGTCAAGGAAAGCCTTACTAATTGGTGTTTAAAAACTCTTAGAATGGAAGAATTGTTTCCATACAGCTTCATTCAACTTTAATGCTATAAAAATGCTATAAATATCCAATTTAATTATCCAATAATAATGCTATAAAATCCATTTAATTAGTGAGAAGCTTCCATATATCTGATTCAGGCTGCTTCCATTCTTCTCCCATTAGTCCTTTCAGGTTCAAGTCTTTGAAAAGTTCCAGGCGATGACTGCAAAGAGGAGAAAAACAAAAAGAGTTTTAAGCCTTGTAGTTTGTATGTTAGTTAAAGGCAGCATCCTTCATAGGTTTAATTACTCATTACAGAATGCTGCTAACACTTCTTGTGCAAGAAAGTGTAGATGCATGTTCATTTTCAAAAACTTGAGTTTATTACATAAAAACACATTACTGTTTCTGAAAAATCCTGTCCTGGAAGAGACAGTGTAAAACCCTCAGCTATGAGCAAGCATCACACTGCATAAAGTGAAGGTAACACAACGCTCACCTTTTAAACTCCCTCAACTTATGTTGTCTGGAACAGCAGTCAGAGCAAGAGCACAGTGACATGCTCTTTTAAATCTTTATGACTCATCCACACACCATAAGACTCAAAATTTACAGTTTTTCAGTTGCTCAGGAATTCTACCACAGGGTTACCCTTTCCTTACAGAAAAGGGGTAGACTGCATAGGATGATGCCAGTAAATATTTTTTCCCATAAGACTAGAAGTCTTGTTTTTCTGTTTAAACATTATGAATCAGTTGTTACTAAGAATGTCTCCTTCAGGCTACCACACAGACACTAAAGCCAACTGCTAATTAATACTTACATTAAACAACTGCCAAACAGTAGACAGAACATCTGACACTGCAATAATCATTTAAATAGATAAATGAACTTCTCTTTTTAGGAAGCAATTTCTAACAGCAAAGACAAACTAAGAGCAATGAAAGTAGCAAGGAGCAACCTCTTTGCATACTTTTATCTGCTACCCATGTCTGAAAACATCAGGAGTTTTTTGGAAGCGGCACTATAGAAGAAATAGAATCCCTTCCTGAAGAGTATTATAGATATTCTCCAGTTTGCCACAGAAAAATAAAAGTATCCATTTCTCATGGAACATCGATGAAGAGAATGTATTTTATTAACAATATTTTTTTAATAAACAGAAGCTATTGTTTTTCTTAAAGGCAAAAGGATAACTTATCTAAACAATATATATATATTTATCTATATATCTAATATATATCTGTCTATAAAATATCACTAAAAAATAAAATAAAGAAGTTATAGGTTTGCATAAGAGCTACAGTGTTCTCCAGAACTAGTTTATATGAAGCACCCATCTCAGCCTCCCAGACAAACAAAATAAACAGGCCAAAACCACATTTTTTTAAAAAAAAAAAGTCAAGATATTCTAGTTTTCTTCTGATACTGTGTATCCTTTTATAAAACTTTCTAATTTAGTCTGCCTTTTCTATAATATGGAGCTACCTGTAGAGGTGAGGTTGTTTAGAACAGTAGAAGATAAGCAGAAGAGATTTACTGGAAAAGTATCTAGTGAAATCAATGCCAAATGTCATTTCAGTAGGTGCTGCAGGCAAGAAAAAAGTAAAACAACCCATCTATGTTTTAGCTCAGGAATGTGATAAAACAGATGCCAACGGTGTTGCAAGCATCATTTTCTACACACCTAGGGCATAACATAGCTGTAATTAGTGCTTGTGTAGGAGGCACTGTAGCAGATAGAAAGCAAGTACAGCATCAATGGATCTGGGGCTAAACAATACAATTAAAATATGAGAGGCTCTCAGTTTGAAAACCAAATTAGTTTTATTTTATTCCAAGCATAGCTTACCATTATAAAGGAGCCAATTTCATGCTTACAAATCTGGTTTTTGTCCTTCCTGTAGTTCGTGTGGAGGCACAGGGTAAAGCGCTTCATATTTTCTCTCTTCTCCTGAGCCATGAATTGCAAATGCATTGAACTTCTTGGCGCACGGTGGAAAATAATCCCAAGGAATATGAGCTTTACCTCCCCATTTGTTTTTTGTTCTGGTCTCCTCAAACTCTAAAGGAAGTTCTTTCTGTTAAGGGAGTGGAAGAAAAAAAAAGTCAAAAAAAACTTCCAATCATGCAACCTAAAAACAATTAGTTTTTCTATGTGTTATGAATGTACTTAACCACTTACTTTCCATACTTTTCTTCTTCCTGAAAGTAGCAGCACTAGGTGTTGTCCATGACTGTCAAAAATATCAGAGCACAAGTTTTTAAAAAATTTTCCAAGTTACTGGTGCACTTCTCTGCAGTACAGTGAAATATATGCATTCCCCATACTAGAACAAAGTCTGTGCCCAGTCTTCCTTATACATTTATCTTACAGGCATTAGAACTAGAAACAAGTGCTGTACTTACGGGCAAAGTTCAACTTCTAAGTACTGTTCAGCTCTGTCACTCAAGAAAAACGCTTCCACAACTACAAAAAAAAAGTTGTCAGTACTTGATATTCATCATATCCCACTACAACAATTCTGTTAGCACAATTTTTGGCCTGTGCCATAACAGAGTTTGTCTAGATGTGTACCTGCTACTGCCTGTTTCCTAACTGTTTACAATGCTGTGCCATAATTGCAACTCCCAAGAGTTTTTAGTTTTAATGCCTATCATCATAAAATTAGTAGAGTTCTTTATAAAGCTTTATTAACTTAACCAATTCCAGCTTTGGGAACACTAATCTTGATGCAGCAGAAGAATGGCAGGTGTACTAACTAATGCTAGCTGTCAGTGTAGTAAGAAACGATGAGCTCAATGCTTTTTCACTAGCATCCTTGCTGCTAACAAAGCCGACCAAGACAATCCTAGTCAATCACACTCACAGTATGGACTCCAGGTAAAACACTTAAGTACAGAAATCTTGAGTTTGCTGGTAGCCTGAGGATTCAGAGCACCAGAGACAAAAAAAAAAAAAAAAAAAAGACAGAAAAGGACCAGAACAGTAATAGTGCTTAAAAAATATTCAAAACAAGTGATGCACAGCACAACTGCTCACCACCCAGAAGCAATGCTACAATGGCTCATGAGCCAAACTGACACCACTGACCAGTGCCTGTGCTACTGACAGGATCAGGAAGAATCAACCTCATAATTCCTGAGATCAATCCTGCTCCAGAAACTCCATTTCTTTAAGGACACCATGCAATAGAACATATTTATTTCTTTCACCAGTCATTTTTATTGCTACCCTACAATAAAACAATGACTCACCTTACAGCCAAGTGGTGTTAGAAAATCAATTCACCACAAACATTACTCTTAATATAGTTTGAAGTGGTTTACTGCTGAATATAGTACGTGACTTATAGTTACTTAACGAGCTGTTTAAGGGTAAGGCAGAGACTACAACCTAATGCTTTCCCAGTATTCTTCCCCAAAGATTTATTTTCTCCAATTTACATTTCAGAACTCATCTTCAAAGCAGTTATGTGACCAAAGAAATCAAACTGAACCATCTCATGAGCCATTAGATTTGTTTGAAAAAAATAACCATCACAGACTCTTAAATAAGGACAGGCATGCTAACTACAGGGGAACATCAGTGTCTACACAACTCATGTTTCCAGCAGAAAAGTTACACTTACCCTCGTAGTCCCACAGTTGATCAAAAGGTTTCCCTGGCTCTCCAAGTGGTGCTGGAGGATCATTGAAGAAGGGAGCATTAACTTCCATTAGCAGTCCTTCACTGTCTGACTTCAGCACAACTGTTACTGGCTCATGGCTCACAGGTAAGCCATCCCATGTGTGTTTAATTGCAAATTCCATCTTCTCTTACTACATAAATGAGATAGAAAGTTTCTGTCAAAGATCACCTCAGGTTTCATTTCAGTACCACCTACACTGTTAGCTTACCTAGGAAAAAATATTTTCTTACAAAGTCAATCGTGTTTCTAGACCTCAGAAGAGCTGGGGTTGTTTAGCTTTATAAAGCAACTAAACAGTTACATGAATGTTTTTCATAGAATTTTATACCTGCATGGTTACAAATCCTAAGTACACAAATCCCAAGTACACATCCTACAAAGCTTAAGGCATTTCAACTACAGATATAAACACCTTCCAAAACCCATCAGAAATATTTATCAAGAGAACAGGTAAACAAAAGAGTCTGCACTACATGATCTTACATAACTCAGTAATATGAGGATAGTTAATTTAGAAAATATCTTCCACGAATCCAAGATGCAAGAAAACTCTGTAGTTACTGCAAATGAGCCATACTATAGTATTTAAAGGAAAACTGCAAGCAAACCTTGTTAAACACACCGAACGTCTGCATAACAGTAATAACAGCTGTCGCTACTTGAAAATAATTGTACAAACCTTAAGAATAGCCTTCATCTACTTAATAAGCAAAAGAATCAGTTTCCAATAAGTTTATGGCACCTTATCTCCCCCACTTCAGTATTCTAAGTTCCTTCCCATCTGGACAAGCGATCCTTGATTTGTTTACTTCCAGAGAATCACAGTATCTCAAGAGTTGGAAGGGACCCTTACAGGTCATAGAGTGCCAGACAAGTCAGAGCATGTGACTGAGGCATTGTCCAGATACTTCCTGAACTCTCTCAAGCTGGGTGCTGTGAGTGTGCTGCTCCAGTGCCCAACCACCCTGTTACAAACCTCTTCCTAATATCTAACCTTGCAGAACTTAACAGATGCTGTGGGTGTTATCAACAGGTGTAGCACATAAGATAGAATGTAACGACATGCACTCTACTCCCAATAAGCTACAGCCTAGCTCTCAATTAACTGTGCCTGGCATCCTCTGCAAGCCATGCTAGCTAGTTTCCATTCTCTAATGGTTACACAGAAAAGCACTGGACTTCCTCTCTTGAAGTTCAAGAGCCAGATATTGCTAACTTTTGACAAGTTTTTTTAAATAAAATTAAAACTAATTAAATCCTGGGCAGCATTTTAACTGCACAATATGCCAGACAAGCATAAGATGTCCTTTATGCAAGACACCTGAGTTAGCCCTAGAAACTCTGAACAGCTGCTGAAATATGTTCAACAGACTATTTAGTCTTAAGCTAATCTAGAAGATGTGAATCCATGATAAACATAGTCAAGCATGTTTTTTAATTTTCTAAACAGCAAACACTGAACAGCATCAACCTGAAATGTGCTCATTTCCCAGTGTTCTTTTTAAATGAACAAAATTCCTGTAAATTGAGTTTGCCTTACATGTACACTTACTGCATGAAAGGAAACAAGACAGAATTCCACACACAGGATCACTTACTCAAAAGAATAAAGTTCACAAGTAGATGAGTGCATCTAAGAAAGTTCGATAATAGTCTACTGTAAATTGGCTTCATAACACTTTAAATTAGCATTATGCAAAAGTCAGCTTTTCCTTCTATTATTCTATTTTCAGTATATATTTGCACCCATTATTAATTTGCATCCACTGCTCAAGGCAAATACCCAAAATGCTTATTTGAAATACTGCCAGATGATAGTATTTTAAAATAATGTAACCTACAAATAAAAGTAGCCTAGCAAGACCTTAAAATCCTTGACTACCTATTACAATTCGTGACTGAAGCACACACATGAAGCATCTCCTCCTTATGTACAGGCTTTTAAAGGTTGAATGAGGAAGACTCAACTTAGCAATTAAACAACAACAAAAAAAATAACCAGCAGTTCTACATTCCTATTTACACCTCTATGAGCAGCAAACGACAGCTTACAGCATGTCACGCTGATTATTTAGCCCATTGCTGCAAACCATTATTACTTTTGAATAGAAGAGCATACAACTTTTAAAAGAAAAAAAAGCAATAAGGAAAACCGCACCGCAGTTACTGGTTTTCATTAGAGGTATACATAGCTCTAAGGTCGTTCAGTATGAGTGACACCAGATCTAAGATGTCCCAGATTAACGGCCTTTATGCGAGTTTGATGTTTATTCCATTGCACGATGCCGCGGTGCAGCCTCAAGCGGCGGCTGAGCACCTCGCACTGCCCGTTCACTCCTCTCCCGGGAGGACCGACAGAGCCCCGCGGGCTGGGATAAGGACACCGCAGAAGGGGAACAACAGAGCCCCTGGCAGGATTCGCTCACCTGGTGATAACACAGAGTGATAAATATCCGAACCGACGGGGTGAGAACACCGAGCACTGCACCGACCCGAGGACCGGCCGCATTCCGACTGCCTCGGAGCCCCTTATACAGGGGCAGTAATCAGCGCGGGCCTCGGCTCACCTGTGCTGGCTGCTTGGTGGAGTTCGCTACGTGCTGGCCAGAACCAGGCCCAGCGCTCACTACTAACACGCTTCTCAAATAAATAAAACCAGCAACATACAGCAGTGACGTAGAAGTAAATTTAAACAGCAGTAGGAGACCATTAATTACCATTTAAAACTACACCTCTACTAGCTGTTAATACACCGTGAGGAGATGCAAACGTTGAGTGACACGGTACTTTTGAATACCGCATTAAAAAGTACAGCAAGTACTTTCTCAGCTACTCGGAAGCACGCAGCCTACCCGGCCTCAAGCTACACAGCTCCGACAGCACCCGGCCGATACTCAGGCTCTGAGACAAGAAGGCTGATTCTCATCGGCAAGGAGAAAGCTGCTGCTTTTGCCACTCTCGCGAAACGAACGGCTTCTCCCCCAAACCCCGCCAGCAAGGGCAAATACTGACAGGAACTAATTATACTTCTGCTTTTCCTAATTACTCCGAGAGGACAGAGGAAAACCTACAAACCGTGCGAGAGACGGAAGCCTTTGACCACAGCTAAGACTCCATCCCTAGACACAGACACCAGCTCCCAGGGGACTTCAGGTTTCGCTTACCCCCTTGCTACTCCAAACACTAACGGCGGCAGCGGCACTTCTTGAGGCGAAACGTAACGCATAAGCGCCTAACTTTAACCCACGACTTCCTTCGAGAAGTTCAACAAGACACTCCTTACACCTCCGGACACTCGGAATGCCTCAGAAACATCACCTCAAGCCGCGGACCTCCACCTTTCTCCCGCCACAAGCCCCACCGCGCATGCGCGTACCCCTCCCTCCCGGCGGCTCGAGCGCCTCGCTGTCACGTGACCGACGCGCCGGCCGGGGCCGAGCTGGTTGCTGAGGAGCCGAGGCGTTAGCGGCTTGTGCGGAGGGTAAGTGGGTTTGTGTTGGGTCTCGCCGTGGGCAGGTTCTGGCCCTGGGGATCTGCAGTGCCAGGGAATCCGTAGTGGCGGCTGCGGCCCTTTCTCTCTCAGGCTGCTTGTTGCGCTGGGCTCAGGGGAAGAGGCAGGCTCGGAGGGGAAGGCTGTGGCTTCTGCCCCGCCCCATCCCGCCGCGGCCTCGGCGGTAGAAGCGCGAGCTGGGCGGTGAGGGCAGCGCGGTCTCAGCTCCTGGAAGTTACTGCGGCCGTGTCTCTCCTGGGTGGCTCTCCCCTTCCTGTCCGCACCGAGGGGTAGCGAGCCGCCGAAACCACGGGCTCTCCTGCGGAACTTTGTACGCTTTCCTGTGGGGGCAGCTCTCAGCGGCGGCGAAGCTTTCCGTTGGAAATAACGGCCGCTGAGCTCGGCAGCGGGGGAGAGCCAGGTGAGGTCCGTTCGTGGTCCGCTCCTCCTGGATGAGTGGGGTTTGACTCGGGTGTTGCTCTGGGGCTGTTGGAAGGACGGAGCAGAGGGATCCAGGTCTAGGTGCTGCCTCTTGTGAGCTGGGGCCAGTTTCTAAGAGCTCAGAAACTCTTTAGCCTGTGGTTATAGCAATTAAGATTTATGTTCCGTACGTCCTGGCACATCAAAACTGTTGTAGTTAGGCGAAGGCTAGTAATTAAAAGCTGCTAATGAGGGCAATAGTAAACCGGGTGCATTGTGATAATGCTTCCCCAGTAAAAAAAAAAAAAATGCTTCCTAAAAAATCTGTCTTGCCAGTTGCTTATAAAATTTGCTTTACAGACTAAAATAGGTACTTTTAATTATGAGTTATATAATTTAATAGTTTTAATGTGAGCTTCATATGCCTGAATCAGAGTATACTGTAATTATGAACAGCGAAATGGTGGTAAAAATTGGTTCTGTACAATAGAGAATGGGTTCACAGTGCTGGGAATGTTATTGTCCCTGTCACTAATTAGTGTTTTATGAAAACTTGATAGTGCAGCAGGAAGTACGACAAGATCACAGTATGTAAAGTGCTGTGGCTGTGCATCACTCAAAAATAAAAATTTCAGTTGATACTTAACTTAGCATGGTAGCTTTGGGTGGCCAGAGGTAAAAGAACAGCTCTTAGCTCCAAGGACCTTAGTAGCATAAAAACTACTATGTCTCACTGTGGTGTGAAAACATCATGGATTTTCAAATATTGGTATTTTGTTTATTTCATAGGTATTTAATTTGTCTGGGTGAGCCTTCCTATTTTATAAATCTTTAGGCTTTGTATAGAGCTCTAACTAAATTCACCAGGTAAGAGTTCTCTTACCAAGGAGTTTGGTTCTCTTTAAAAACCTTTGTACATTTTGAAAGGTTCTAAACGACAATTTCAAAGTTGACTTGTATGCCATCTGAGACATGTTTGAGCCCTACTTTCATACATGGTTTGCTGTTTCTCTTGTTTTGTGACTATGAAATCAAAGTTCTAAAATGCTGAATGTGTGTCATACACACAAGAAGTGATTCTCTAAGCCCTACTCTATTTAGCTTTGTAGAATAAATGTTTTATGTTCAAACATGTAGCTGTAAGGAAGTTTCTCAGAATTAAATGCTAGTCTCAAGTACTGATCAGTTATAAATTGAGCTTTATCTGACTGCTTTTTGTAGTATTAGCATCCAACCCTGAAAATAATTCATCCACTCCATTGCACGTTTTTGAGATAAGCTACTAAATGGATGGAACTTTTATTACCAGAATGTGCTTAATGCTTCACTGTTGAAGGCACGTCTGCAAGAGGTGATGCATCTTTTGCACCTATGGCCCCTCATATCTGCAGACTGCTTTGGCTGGCGAGGGCTGCTACTTTCCCCTTATGGTTCTTTGGCATCCTTTTGCTATTGCCTCCTTTCTATCCCCTCTGTCGTTTTCCTATATCCTCTTTTAGAGTAGAACCAGAAAAAGAACCATGGCATGTGTATGGAGAAAAATAGGGAACAAGTTTTTTTAAATCAAAATTTGTGCATCACTTTCATGGCTTCCTATTTCTTTGTCTTTACCCATTTCAGTTACAAAGGTGTAACTCAGTTTCTTATAAAATACAACAGACTACTTCAGTGGGAGGAGACCTGCGATTGTCTAGTCCAACTGCCTGACCCATTCAAGGCTGACCAAAAGTTAAAGCTTGGTATTAAGGGCATTGCCCAAATGCCCCTTAAGCTCTGACAGGCTTGGGGCATCAACCTAGGAAGCCTGTTCCAGTGTTTGACCACTCTTGCATTAAAGAAATGCTTCCTGATGTGTGGTTTAAAGCTCTCCTGGCACAGATCTGAACTGTTCCCACATGTCCTGTCACTGGATAGCAGGGAGAAGAGATCAGCACCTCCTCTCTACTTTCTTTCATCAGGAAGCAGGGGAGAGCAATGAGGTCACACCTTAGTCTTGTCTCTAGATAAGCCCAGAATCCTTAGCCACTCATCATAGAATATCCCTTCCATCTCTTTGACCAGTTTTGTTGCCCTCTTCTGTGTGCATTCAAGGACATTCATGTCATTTAGGGCCCCCTGCTAAATTGTGGAGCCCAGGACTGCATGCAGTGCCCTGGATGAGATTGTACCAGTGCTGAATACAGTGGGATAATCACCTCTTCTGACCATGTGGTTATGCTGTGGTTTTGTTAAATCGAAGAACACTCTATGAACAAGAGGGAAGAGCTGTTATTTCTCCTTTCCAGCCTCCTGCTGGTTCCTTAATTTGAGTACAAGTCATCTCTGAAATCCCAGTAGTCAAAGTTAGATGGGTAAGGAAGAGTGATGCTTTTGTTGATGCTCCCAGCTCAGCAGTGTGAAATCTCGTTACTCATTACGCTTTGCTGCTTTCAGAAAAAGCAAATACTGACAGACTGCCCTCTCTTCATTCTTGTCTGCGTTTCTTCTGAATATACTTGAATGCTCAGATCCATTTATCAGTGAAAGTCTCTTGAGCTAAGTTTGTTGAAAGCTTATTGAGAACAGCGGGGCTGAGTTCCCAACAAGAGGTTAATACTCAGACATCCAGCTAATTTAATTTGACACACGATGTGTATCATTGCACTTAGACTTCATGAATCATTAAGATGTGTTTGTGGGGTTTTTGGCAGAAACTTAATTTTCTACATGAAAACAGAAGTAGTATGGAAGATGGGAAATTAATACACAGTGTTTGTAGGATTTTTCAAGTTCTATTTTCATTACAATAATTGTGATAAATTGAAGAATTTTATGAAGCACACTGTATGCCTTCAAAGCACTACACGGTTAAATATAATTCTGACTGCCAGTCAGGTTTATTTAGATAATAGCCCATGTTGTAGCTATAATTCTCAAACTTTCTATTCTTTAGATCAGAGATTAAATATGGCACTTGGACAGTATGAAACAGATGAGTTTTTGAGAGCTACCAGTGAGCAGGTACGTAAACTGGGGGATGAGGGTTAATAAGAAATTTTGTAATGAGGATTTGAGACAAATATATTTGCATACACAGAGCACAGCCTACTTTGATATGGCCTGGCCTTGCTTTGGGTCCGCCACAACTCTAGAGTTGCTGCTTGTTTTTCCAAGCAGCAGCAGAACAAAACTATCATAACAGTGAATTCTGCTATGTTGGGTGCATTTTCAGAAGTCTGTTATATGCAGGAGAACATATCCCTGAAATAATACTTGTTTTCTACTTTAGCAGACTTTTTCACTCTACAGAGTTCTCTTTTCTAAGAGATTGGTCTTGTGAAGATTGATAACCTTTTCTGCTGAGTGCTATAAGCCTGCCTGAAAGTCTGTGCAGAAGCTAGGTCATCATCACTTTCCTGATGCCAAGATGTATGCAAGTGGGCTTAGCAGTTACACAGACTTAAGATTGTTCTTTTAAGAGTAAGATGACTCCCCCTCAGATTAAGTTATGCTTTATATCAGAGCATTTCCATGGTGAAAAACAATACCATTTTTTCAAATTGGACCAGTGCTCAATGTTTTGGTTTTTTTTTAACATAAACCTGAAGTGATCATGTGGGATATTGTGTATGACTGAGTACAGGCAGAACAACAGCTTTGGATAGCATATAAAAATTTAAATACAGTCATGTGTGGTTACCAATACATAAAATTTATGTTTACAGAAAAAAGCCCCTGGTGGTCATGGCATATCAGGATCCAGGATGATAGACCAAAGGTAACTGATTCCAAATGATAAGTGGGACTACTACAGAGTATTTAAAAGAAATTACCATATGCTTTTAGGAGTGTAATTATCCAGGTGAACATGCCTTTATGTGCATGTGTTCACAACTCGGAGAACTTGTGAATGGAGGTCTGTAAAAGTGTTCCTGTAGCAGTTGGTTTTTATGTACCATTCTGATTGTTTGATAAATAAAATAAGTTTATAATCATTTTCACTTCTGCCTGTAACAGAAATGACCTATTTTTTCTTGTTAGCTTTTAAGGCATTATCACTCCAGACTAATAGAGATCCATTTTAGAGTTGCTGTCTAGTGAAGGGTGTCCCTGCCCATGGCAGGGGGGTGGAACTAGATCATCTTTAAGGTCCCTTCCAGCCTAAGCTACTCTGTGATTCTGATTGATTCTAATTAACTCTATTTGGAAGGAAAAACATTATTTTACATTATTTTGTAGGCTACTTTACTGCTGTATGTGAAAGCAGTAACAAAGTCTAGTCTTTGATCACTTAGGATTCTATAGATTAAATATTAATGTTGTATTAATATTCATATATAATGGCCCATGTTCTGGTTCTGTTATACAGAAAATTTCCTGTTAATGATCATACTTTAAAAGTAGTAATTAAATTTGTTCATTTGATTCTGGTGAATGCTGAGCTTGGAAATAAGTGACTGTTCTTTTCTCTAGATTAATAATTCTGTATAACTAGTTAACTATCAGAACAATAAGCATTTACAAAATTTATTCTAAGCATGTTTTTCAACTTTTTAGTTTATCAACTGTATTAACAGAGTATGATAAACACTCAGAAGAAGTGAGCAAACAGCTGCAGCTTTATCAGGTATGGATGTCCCTAACATTTCAGTACTTTATTCTTAGTATTCTATAGTATTAATACCTGGTCTATTAGGTTTTTTAGGAAAATATGCTTGTACCATCCTTCACAAACTTGCCAGACTGTTGGGAGATTGTACAAATTTCACAGGTTACTGTGTGTTTGGAGAAGTAGCGCTGTGAAATGAAACACACATGTTTTGCTTTTTCTAGATGTGACACCTTTTCTAGGTGACATTCAGAGGAGGCAGCTGTTTCCCCCTTTTCTTACAGGACTCCTCTTGGCCATGCAGTCCAGTTCAGTCCTGCAATTGTAGATACACCCAGCCTTCTTTATTCTTAATAATACTTCAGATTCAAATAATTCTTTATGTTTATATAAAAAAAGGCTGAGGTGGAGGCAGACTGTCCTCTGAACCACAGAAGAGTAAATCTTTTTAATGCTTCATGTGATCACCAAACAGCAAATCGATGTGGTTAATATTTAAAAGCTGTGGCATACAGAAAGAAATTTTTACTTGTGATCTACATGAAGTTGTTACACTCTGGTTTTGGTTTTATGTCCCTGATTTGTTTGATCTGTCCACTGTAAAGATTCTGCAAATACAGTCTTTGAGCTTGTCTGATTGCAGAAGGCACTATGGTTTTGTTGCACTTTTTGGTTAACAAAACAGTCCATTTGACTCAAGTATCTGGGGTTTCTACTCAGGTAATTCCTAAACTCTTATCTCAAATGCTTACTTCGTAAAAGATAAGAATTATCCACTATATCCTTGAAAGATCTTGAGTTATTTAAGAATCAGTAAGAGCTGTAAGAATTCGAAAAGGTGAGTTTAATGCTCATAACTTCTGAATGTTCATGGATAGCTGGATTTAGCAGCTGCAAGACGTAAGCAGCATACTGGGACTTGACTTAGAAAAGAAAGTGACTTTCATTTACTGCATTATGCTGAATTAAATTGTCTTATCTCTTACCATACCAGTCAGAATTAAAAGATGAAAACAATACCAATGTTTATGTCACTTAAATATATGCTTACTTTTACATGTTTTTGTGTTAGGCACAAATGAATGAGATGAGGCTAAAGATTGAACAAGTCACCAATGAAAATGAAAGGTAATTTGTACTGCCCTGTTACTACTGTTGGTTTTCTTGATCTCTGAACCATAAAAAGCTTTTTGTCTAGGGTCTTGAAATCTTCTGAACCTACGTAACAGCTGAAGATTTCATACTCGCAAGCTTAATGTTAGAGTTAATTGAGAACTTAATATAGATAACAATAGCACCAGGCTTAGGAGAATTAACCATATCTCTAAAAGAAATGCATATTTAACTATTTTAAAATGTCTGCTGTTTTTACACATCATAATTTAATAGATTTAAGTATGAGTTAGAAGTAAGTACTATGTACAGTTTGAAGTTGTGGTATATTTCAGTTGTTAAAAATGTTACCGATTAAAAGAAAAACTTTGCTTACCTTAGTTCTTTCAATTTCAGGCTGCATACAGAGTTGAAAGAGGTTCTTGAGAAGAAACTTGACACTCTTCCTTTCATGTATCTGGAAACTGATATTCCTGAGGATGAAGGAATAGTGAAAAACCTCAGAGAACAACTACAACTGACAAATGAAGTGTGTGGGATGAAATATTTGTTTTGTTTCATTTCTATTGCTGTGCCTTGGCAGATGAGGGGAAGCTCTTCTATTTCTTTCAGAATTCATTTGTTCAGAGTTTCTGAGAGTGTTTTAAGGCCTACTTGACTTTCTGTAGCTGAAGAAATAAGTATTTATGTTTTCTACTTAAAAACTTGAAGGAACTTCTCTCCTAGATTCATACAGGAAGTTCTTAATTTGTGCATGTAACTTTATTGCGTTACCTTGATCTTTATATTGAATTCCTGACTCGGAAAACACTGAAATGCTTTGTTTAGTTCAGGGTTTTTGAGTTACAGGTGGGCTCCTGCCTGACCCAGGTACCTCTCCACAGGCTGCAAGTGGGGTCTCTTCGTCCTCCATGGGCTGTGGGGGGACACCCACTTCACCATGGTATTCTCCATGGGCTGCAGGGAATCTTCCCTCAGCACCTCCTCCTCCCCCCCTTCACTGACCTTGGTGTCTTCAAAGTTTCTTTCATCTTCTCACTCCCTTCTCTGGTGGAAAAATGCGGCTGTTTGGGTTTTTCTCTCTCCAAAATGTAATTCCCAGAGGCCTGTGACCGGCGCTGTTTGCCCCAGATGGCCTTGTCAGTAAAAGGTTGGGGAGTTTGGCCTTGGGAGCCCAGCTGGGATTTGCTTTGCTGGACCCTTAAGAAGCTTCTAGCTGCTTCTTAAAGAAGCCACATTGCAAACACACCACATATATTTACTGTAGGCCTACAGTAAATACCCATAAATGTTTGAACTGTACAAAAAATCTAGAAATCTTGCAGTTCCCATGTGGGTGTCTTTTGGCATTTTGTCTTTGCAGTTGTAATGTGAGCAAAGGACTGAAAATGACAGTTTCTGTTCTTCACAATAGAAATTGAAAGTCTCTCTGCTTAGAGAATGGTAGAGGAAGATAATGAGCTGTAACAGAATATTTAATTCTCACCATTGTCCCATAACAGGAAAAAGAACAAGCAATAAAACGCTGGCAGAGCGTGTTACAGGACAATGATCGACTCCAGCAACAGTACCAAGAGCGTATGACTGAAACACAGATTCACATTGCTGAAAGGCAAAAGCGAAAGGTAATTTTCCTTTAAGTTTTTGTTAATTTTGGGATGGCTTTGGATACTGCAGAGATTCTGAGTCTGTGTGTAGTCAGACTGAAATGAGGGTGTTCTACCTGTGCTGCTAATTATTTTCCATAATAGTCATCTAAAGCTGAGTGGTCAGATATGGTCCCTGATTCATCAGCTAAATGCACTGTTAAGATTGGACAGGTTCTTTATTTCAAATCAAGGAACTTGGGGAATGCACTGTTAGCACATATATATATATATATATATATGCACCCAAGATATGTGTGTG
>VXBZ01001454.1:24818-56551 GCA_013399135.1 Heliornis fulica
CATACAAATAATTGTATGTTTCAATTGCATGGATGGAACTCTTCAGTAGACTTCAACAGCTGAAAAAATTGCTAAAGATTTCTAATTCTAAGGTGGCAGTCTTTCATGTTTTCTCTTATGTTTGAATCCTGAATTTTGTCTGTAAAGTCACAGTGTCCTGTTGTTGTTAGTAAAGAAGCATATGAAAACATGAAAAATCAAGAGCACTGGTATTCTTCTAATGCCTGCCTCTGTTTAGCAACTTGTTTCTCTACTGTTTCTGGGCAAGGCCTTTCAAGCAGTCTTAGTTCAGAGAAGCAGCTGGTTTGGTCTGACAAACTATATAGATGCTTGGAGTCTGTGAAGAGTTGATATGCCTGTATGTACCTCACTACAGATATTTATACATCTGCAAAGAGGTGTTACAAATTTTTAACGTTTTATTTCCATTTTTAGGTACATACTAGATTAACGGGCAGACATACACCTCACCTATTTAACAGAATTAGTAATCCTTTTTTTTTTACTGATTTCTTTTGTGGTCTAAGTCCACCTGAGCAATATGCTCTTTTCCAAGAAACAGGAAATTTTATCTGTGCAGCTATTGTGCTATGTTAAGTTTCATAACTGTTTCAGGTAATAATTGCAAGGAATCATACCTGCGTGTAGTTCAAACGTTTTGCTCCTGTTCCTTCTTTCAGATTATTTGCTGTGTTGCATTATTAGTTACTTGTACATACATAGTAGACCATACAGAGTCTTTGACAGATGTTGGAGGGTCTAGGGCTGTCAGATTCTCCTTTTCATTGGTAACTACATTAACAGTGAATTTTAACGTCTTTGTAAAAAGAATGATGTTGAGCTGCCTTTTATTCTTAAATACTGCTCCTACAGGAAAAAAATACCTCAGTTAAGATTTTTTTTTTTTATTTTAGGTTTTATTTTTCGTTGAGAAAATAGCTATCAGGGGAATAGATATAGATAAGGACAACTACAGTTAGAATTGACAGAAAGCAAAGATAAAAGACGATATTACTAATGTATTAGTTATATTATATAACTGTATATTATTATGTAAGGGTTGGACATAGTAAATAGAGGAGTTGTCTCAATGGGTTTCTGTCATAATTTTGTCTTGAGGCAGTTAAACACACATGAGAGAACAATACGAGATATTTCAGCTCAGTGACTTGACTCATCTCTGTGCCCCAAAGACACTTGGCATGCTGCAGATGATTTAAGTAGTTTTTCGGAGGGTTTTTTTGTGGTTGGTATGACTGTGTCTTATGCTAGATTTCCTCACAAGACATCATATTCAGGGACTTCAGTGGAATCAATCAAACAATCTTTTTTTGTATGGGTACAAAATATCCTTTAGGGTGAAGAGCAAATTAATTGTGTCTATTTAGGCATTTTTTAATTACAGAGTATGTGTTGGTGCTGTCTGTAACAAAAATGCTTGTAGTAATACTATAGTAGGTATGGCTCTTTAAAGGTCCTATTCATTATGCTTTTATATTTTTGATAGTAAATGTCTATTAGTTTTAGAAGGAGATGACTTCTAACAGTGAAATTCAGACAAGTTTTTCTGTGGCAAATGTAATTTGCCAGGTTACTATGTCAATAGCTAAAAGCAATCTAATTAAAATCTACAAAGGCATATTGAATTTCTCCCAGCATGAATATGTTTTTTTTGAGAATATTTTCTGATGACTATGAAATTCTCATTATTATATACTTTTCCTGATTATAATGTTTGTAAGACACTCTGAATTATCTTTTTAGAATCAACTGACTGGCTTACAAAAGTTGAGTCGGCAACTGCAGATAACCAATGAGCAAGTAGAGTTGGTAAGTAAAACCTGCTGAACAGCAACCGAGTAAATTGAAGGATTTTTTTTCCCTACTAGATCCTCCAAGTATAAAAGAAAAGCAAAAATTCTTTCATGCATACCTGTTAGAAAGAGAACTTCTGCCTCTCAGATTTGCAAACTTCTTTAGGGACCAGTCAGAAGTTAAGTAGTAGTGGCTTTGTTCCTGAACTCCAAACACCAGGTCAGGGTGTTTGAGAGGTTAGCTCACGATACTAGGTGAGCTTTTTCTTCAAGAAGTCAGTGGTAAACTTCAAGTTTGTATGTGGTGAGTATAGTCACACATTCAGAACCATCTTCACAAAGGAGAAACGTGTTTAAATTATGACCTCTTGTGTAGGCTGGATCTGCCATGTATTTATTAATTTGTAGTTGGTCACTGATGGCTTCAGTGTCTGTCACTGACCTTTTTAGGGATTGTTTCTGAGCACTAATCTTCTAGCGCTTCAACCATGTCCTTAGACTGTCAAACTCCTTCATCTCTAAGCTTTAGCTGAGGACTTCCAGGATTGACAGACAATTTTAGTATGGTAGAAAAATTTAGGTGAAAGACTTTGTGAAGTTTCTGGATGAGCAGTTTCTTTGACAGATGTGATACCTGTGTGATTTTTGATTTAATATTTCTATGAGATACTGGCAGAACAGAAGGACTCCTAATGTATCTTAGTCTGCTCTCTTCTGTCTGTCGCTGGAACCTTTTTTCCTCATATCTTACCTAGCATTAAAATAAAAAACTTTTACTTTGGTGTGAAATATTGTAGGTATGAAGGACAGATTACTGCATTCTTTGTCACAGTACTTGTTGCCAGAAACTTTTATTTTGCCATCTCTTCCCTTTCCCCACTTTTTCTATTCTTTTCGAAGCAAGTCACGTCTTTCAGTGTTTTTTGTCTGTGTTTTAAAGATGTCTGTTACTCTTGCTCACCTTTAAATTCTTTCTAATTGTGCCATCCTTCCTCAACTGTGGTTCTGGAAACAGTGCGATACATCACTTGAGCTATTGAGTGATTGCAGATCGCTATGGAGTTGTCCTGTTTATAAGCTACTTTGTTAGTATTAAAAGCAAAATAATGCACCTGGAGAGGAACTTATGCCTTTTTTAGTCAGTGATACAGGTAATTGTGAGAGCTAATTAACAGTTAATTCTTTGAAGACACACACTTTAGTTACTAGGAGGTTGCTGTCTGGAAACAGTCTCAAACAAATTCAATTACAAGCTTTTAAAACAGCTTTGCTGAGGATTGAAAAATCGGAGAATGTTTTATCTGCTGTTACAAGAAAAGCAATAGTAGCTACCTCAAAAAAAAAACCCAGAACAACCCAAAAACAAACCCAAAAACCACTGAATGCTTAAAATCACAAAATTATAAAGAGATGATGTAGAGAGCAAAGTGATTTATGTGAAATCTCAGAAGGAGGTGAAACAGATGATATTAAGATAAAGGTAATGCTTTTCTTTGCATTAACAAAAAAAAACCAAAAACCCCACAGCATTTGGCAAGGTCTGTTACCAAACGCATAAAGATGTCATGGGATAAAGTAGTATGCCCTATCTTGAACTAACAAATTGAAAAATAGGATGTGAAGCAACAGTGTAATTAGTCAGGCTTTTTTTTGTGGTGAAACAGCTGTGTTTCCTAGATGTCCTCAGAGTTGCTCAGCATATTTATAAATGGGATTCCATATTGAGGCAATGGTGTTCATTACTGATGTTAAAAGGTAGTGAAGGTAGTGAAAACTGCAGTAAACTGCAGTAATTTGCAGAAGATCTCAGGATATTGCGTCTCTGAGTTAATTTTATGTGCCGTTTCACTGGTATTAATGAAAGCAAGCTAATGCATGTGGGCAAGAGGGAGCTTTTAACTTTCTGTATGCTGTGACGGTCGTGTGTTCTAAGAGGCAACAGGTAATTTCATCGTTTAGAAGTAGGAAGGGTCTGAAAACAATTCTGGGCAACAGTCAAAAAATCAAGAATGTCTTATATCCTCTAGAAACACCCTGTAACAATTCTAAATATATCATATTTTCAATACAATAAGGAACATGTTACAAATCTCCTTATTTTGCAGAACAATCAACAGTTATTGAAAATGATAAGAGAACAGCATATGGAACTAAAGCACCTAAAAAAACAAATGAGGTATAAACCAGAAATTTTTAAAGTTTATTAAATATCTTTTCTGTAGCTTTTTCTAATGTGCTGGTGTGTGTTGGCCCTTGTTTGTACTGCAATCTGATTTGATGTGTGGATCATATTTGTTAAGGTAGCATATTTCCAGCTGCTGTTGTTT
The DNA here is from genome assembly GCA_013399135.1 of Heliornis fulica. NCBI lineage: Eukaryota > Metazoa > Chordata > Aves > Gruiformes > Heliornithidae > Heliornis > Heliornis fulica. The sequence continues at coordinate 28,960 of VXBZ01001454.1, forward strand.
GGTTCATCTGTTTCTTGAAACAGTCAACACTTGATCTTTGAGTAAAAAGGAACAAAGTCACAGCAAAACTGAAGATAATTTTCAATTAACATACAATTAGCTCAAAATTTAGTTACATTGTTACTTATCACAGGTCTAAAATTTGAATGTTCAACGTGGTTTCAAGTTTAAATGTTTTTAACAAAAATTTCTATTTGCTGTTTCTCAATAAAGAACTCTAAGCCATGGATTCTGTTGGAATTTAGAAGTAAGATAAGCATTAATTCTATTCCTGAAGTATATCAAGGAAAATGAGAAAAAAAACCCTGCAACAACTTCATAATTATTTGTATTTACAGCCATAGGTAGTTCAATGCTAGTTTATCTGTTAACTCTCTTAATTATCGATGGTTGAAGTCAACCCATTATTTAATTTCAGTAAAGAGTTGATTAGTAGACTGACACAATGGATATGTTACCATACGTTTTACATTGTATAGCAGTACCTAAGGCTTTTAAAACTAACCTTTTAAGTGTATAACCGTATAACCTTAAAATTTATAAGATACTTAAATTTTGGGTTAATTATTAAATTGTCCTTTGGTTTTAGTGATTGCCACTTCCTTTGATATTGTGATTAAAATATTTAATATGGTTGGGCTGCTACGATCGTTTCATTAGTTTTATATTTTGGTTTTGCAGAACATCACCCCAGAAATGGTAGAAATCATTTTCTTTTTTATGTAAATACCAATGAGTATGACTAGTAGAAAGGAAGTGTGTTTTCTGCATAACCTGTTGCTTCAGAAAGAATGTATATTAAAAGTTCCTGGAACTGACTGAAAGCTAGTGGATGATCTTCCTCTGAGCTTTTACTCATAAGTGGCCAAATATACATGCATATTTTCAATTAGTTGCTGATTTTTAAGTAGAGAAAGTGTGAATTCAGACTTCCATCTAAGTATCCACAGGGCTAGAGGGATCATCTTCATTCTCATTTCAGAACACTAAACACTGATTTAGCATGTTTTAGTATGTTCTAGTTGAGGAAGACTGCTCTAGTCAATCCAAGCAGTTAATTTCACGCCATTAATCCATGCACAAATGATAGCCTGTACATTAGTGATCACTATTAGTAACACAACAAGAAAACTGATACAAGGCATTTGCCTCATACAGACAAAATATATTTGTCTATATATTAATAGACACAGACCTATCTATAGACTTCTGTCATTGATCTTTAAAGTACTGATCTCTCAAATTTTGTTTGCTCTTAGTAGGTATGCACACTCTCTCTCACAGGAGGTATGGATTAGAAGTCCATGCACGTGTCCACAGACATGCACAGACAGATATTTGGGAAGCACTTGTTCCCTCACCGGTAACACCCCTTCTGCTGAAGGTGTAGGTGCTCCAGCATTATGGGTACTTGTGCTGCTTCCTGAGTCTGCAAGTTGTTCCTTGCTCAGGAAGCAGCCTTGGACTTCCCATACACAAGCCTGATACCTTGGGTCCCATTTATTATTTCACTTGGGCTGTCAGCTGGCTGCAGGCTGTTCCTGAGGTCTGGTGGGGCAGCTGCTCTCAGGCTTGGGAAAAGGTAGCAGTATTCATAGTGACACCTAGCAGGGTCAAACACAGCTTCACTGCTGGGCTCTTACTCTTAAGGTCTGTCACCCACAATCATGTTTTCTTTGAAGCTGTTGTTTTAAAGGTTTCTTTATAACTGTTTAATCTGGCTGGTGATGATCTTGACCTTCGTCATTGCTCCTCTCCTCATAACATTCTCGGATTTGGGCAAACAGGCTCTCAGAGGAGTTTTGCATCTTTATAAATATGGGCCCTGATTATACTTATCTTCCTCTAAGATCAGTTGAAACTTATTGCAATCCTAAAACCAGTATTGTTATACACACAAAGCTAGTAACAGCGGCTTTACATAGCTCTGAAGTAAGTGCTGCATATATTACAGACTATTCTAATCCTTTTGGATTTTTTTTTATAGTTTCACATTGATGCATGGTGCTACAGTAAAAAAGTCTGGAGAGGAAAAGCAGATTAAAAAAAAAAAGCTGTATTAAGAAATCTGACTGCCCTTTACAGCTATTTCAACAAAATTGTAATTGATTTGGGGTTTTTCTCCCCTATAATAATTGAAATGTAATTCATAGACTCTTTTCTTTTTACAGGCAAGCCAGAATAGATGAACAGACAGCAAATGCTAAGGTTGATGAAATGGTCAGGTTGACAGAGCAGCTTCAAGACCAGTTGGAGAGCAAGGTATTCAAGACAAAGCAACAGCTTTCTTTTGGAATTGAATGGCTAGTCAGTTATCTGAATGCTGACATTAAATTACTTGCAAATTGTTCTCTAATGTGTTTAATGTTAGTGTATCTTTATTTTGTTCAAGGAAGCTCAGATGATGTCATGATAATAGATATATTCTTTCTAGGAAGAAGATGTGCTATCTGCCCAGCAAAGAGAAGCAGCATCTGAACAACGCCTGCAACAAATGCAGTCTAGTATAAAACAATTAGAAACAAGGTAAAGAGCTACAGGATACATGCAACTGAAATAAAGCACTGCATTTTTTTCAACCTCTGGCTTTTGTGTTTCAAAGCACTTCTGTTTTCTCAAACCTCTTTATCTTATTTGTTCTATTCTGCAAGCTTTCAGGAAACTTCTGATTTCATTTTATTTGCAATGACAAAACAGGCTACTTGATTTTCTTGATTGTAACAGAGAAAAAATGAGGCATACGTTTTTCATTCTAACATATATACTGTAGTTACTCAACTCTCATTAGCTTAGGTGGAATTATAAAGAAAAGCATTCCTTCTGAAATATGAAAATGTTTATGTAAACTAGCTGGTTTTTGAAGCATTAAATAAGATTTAGTTTCAGGTCTTAGTTCAGCAATCTTTGTACAAAAAGAGATTATTTAATAAAATTCCTAAAGTACATTTCTTAGCAATAACTGCTAGTTATGAAAGTAGTTTAGATACCTGCTAAGGATTAGAACTTTAATTCCAACACTACCTACTGGAAGATCTAAGACTCAATCAGGTTCTTTTGTGGGGGTTATTCTTTCTNTGATTTTGATTCAGGTATCATCATGAACAGTTGGTGAATTATTAACATTATTCAAAAGACCTGATAGCTAAGAATAATTCATAAACTTACTGAAATAATTGTGTGGCTGTCAATCTTCCCTTCTTGGTCACAGCCTTGTGAGCATGATTAGCAGGCTATTCAATAACTCAAGAAACCACATATTTACTAGGGAAACGGTTGTGACTATGTGGTCAAGTACTGCCTTGAGGAGTTGCACAGACTTGTGTGGCTACCTCTACTTGATGAATTTCACTGACCTAGGTTTATTTGGGAATTTCTTAAGGAATTAGCTAGTTCTATTGTTTTCTTTGCGGTTTTGATTGTACAAAATGGTGCTTTGGTTGTGCAAAAATTAAGTGGCTGTTTTTGTGTGTTTTATTACAAACATGTTAGGAAGTAAAAAAGCACAGCTGCTTGAAAAGGCAGCCCCAGTGTTGCCAAATTGCTGACTATGGTTATTTATAGCAGTGTGCTTTCTTGAACCAGCACCATTTACAGAACTTCCTGAGACTTATCTTGAGGATACCTCTGAAACTCTTACCCTTTCTCATGTCTGCCAATACTGACAAACGTAATTAAACAGTAAGAATTTCTGAGCTGTTGTAAAATTACCAGTGTTTTTCTTGTTCTAACAGTACAGCTGCAACTTCATTTCCCATATCCAATTATTCCATTTACTCCACTGAGGAAAACTTTATTCCTTCAGGGGCTGTTCTATTCTGGTTTAATATAGAACATGATTAGTGACGTGTCCCAGGATAGCAACACTCTTCTAAGGATCTTCTGAGATTAGGTGGATGACTTAACTCCTTTAATTCTGTTTCTTTGTAGGACTGGATCAATATTAGGTTCTGTCCAAAACCAAGCAGAAATCCAGGAATGCAGTTTTGGCAACTTAAGAATAAACACTCCTCTTTATTTTGTTTGAAAGTTTTAGTGTCTTAATTAAGCATCTTATTGTTAAAGTGTAGTACAGTTATTACTGTCTTGCAGATTGCGTGTTACCATCCAAGAAGCTGAACAGCTGAGAGCAGAAAGAACAGACCTGGAGAAACAAATTGGAGAGCTTCAGGAAAAGTATGCTAATGTAGAAAGGGAGAAATATGATGCTGTTGCAAAAGTCCAAGATTGCATACAGCTCTTGGAAGAAGCAAACTTACAAAGAAATCAGGTAAGGCAGTGGAAGAAGATACTTCTCAGACTCTAGAATATTTCTCACTATTTACAGTTGTGAAGTGCCTGATTATGTGTTCTTGCAGGCACACATGTGCATGCCACCAAGCTTCTTTTATGTCTGTTGTAGTTAAAATAGTAGTGTGTGAGATAGCAGATTGTCATCTGACCATATGTTACTTGGCTTGCCATGCAGTGTATGTTTCGAAGACTATGTTGAGTGCCTGGATAGAGGTGAGCGAAGTGATAATACTGTACTTGAACCTGAATTTGCAAAAATTGATAGTTTCTTATCTTAGTTTCTTTCTTACAAATACTTTTGAATGAATTAGGCTGGCAGAATAAAATGAAGCTCCTATTATGAATTTATAACTTACTGATGGCAAGGAAAGAACTAAAACTAATGGTGTTTTTTTTGTTATATGATGGACATCTCATAAAGACAGCAAGTTCTGTGTTGAGATCTTAATTATTTAGAACAACTCTAGAAAATTGACTGAATAATGAGTGCATGAAGTCTGTGGTCAGGAAATATTGGAAAGACATTTATTAGTATAGAATAAAATGGCAGAATTAAGTTAGTTGTGCTCTACTGGGTGCAGAATTTAGTCTTACTGGTCAGAAAACTGATTAGAAGATGATAGGGATTTCTCTTAGAATGCAGTCACAAAATCCTTGGTGGTACTTTGATACCTTTGCTTTTAACTCTTATTCTATTAACTGTGTCTTTAAACATAATGCATCTCCATGTGTAGTTTTGATCAGCCCATTTCAGGCAAGACAGAGGAGAAGTAGTAAAGTGAAGGAGTCAAAAAAGAAAACTAGATAACTGGAGAGGCCCTAAACCAATCGTCACAGGACAACGTGTATACTAAAAGTAGGGAGATAAACAGTCAAATTCATGACAGGACAATCCAGCAAAACTTCATAAAGAACAAGATCTAATCCAGCAAGTTTTGATATGTTTATTGATTAAAATAAAGTCAGCCTGTCATCCCAGTTCTTAACTTTCCTGAAGTATCTGCTATTTGCCTCTGTTGGAGATAGGATACAGGGCTTGATGAATTTTTGTTTGAGATGGGCTTTTTGTGTTTTAATTATAAGTTCAGTTCTAGCCACATTTTTAGAATTCTAATGAATTGTGTCTGTAATACAGAACTTTAATTTCCATCTGATGACCGTAGCCATCACTAAGGAAAACCCAGTTTAGTCCGTGTCTGTGGGAATAAAGGGAAAATCTTAGAATTGATCCTGTTTGGGCTGACCTGTTGAATTGTTGAGCAGTTAAGGAGATAAATGCTCCATTTTAGTCTGAAGTTGATTTTCAAACTTGAGGAGACTCCTGAGTATCTAAATTGGAATATTAAAAGTGAATGTTGCTCTGGATTTCAGTTTTGTGACAAAAAGGCAGACCTGCCTCCTTTTTTCTGACAGAAAACTTCTTTAAAAAGATCCTGCTACTTTCTGACGTGCATCCAGTATGCATTTAAATAATGACAGGGCTTAGGGTTCTGGTCATTACTGCACTTAAACTTCTGTGATTCTTCTTCTTGTTACATAAGTGGATTACCATCTTGTTATAACCTTTCTTCCCATATATTTATAGTCATTCAGAAAACCCATTGACATCTTTTCCTTTTCATAATTTCCTCTTAATTTCCTGAATCTCATTTGCTTTATGAACTGATCTACAATTCCCTTTACCTGCTAGGCTATGGTTCAGAAAGGGGTGAAAGATGAAGTTTTACATCCTCTAGCTCTTGATGGCCTCCTTTGGACTTGCCAGTTCCTTTTTCTTAGGAAGATACTTGGATCCTTGACAGCTTTCCTCTACTGCCTAATAGCAGGGAGAATGTGAAGAATGAAAGGTAAAACAAAATTAATTTTTTTTAGAGTTCAAAACCCAGAAAACACTTTCATTTGGAAATTATTGCTAGGAAGTATAAATCATATTTCCACTCTGCTAAGTACTGGTACATCAGAGCACTGTTGGAACATAATTTTTTATCCAAAAGTACTTCAGTAGATCATATGATTTCACTTGCTATGAAGTTTGGCAAAAGTGGCTCAGTAAAAATTATGGTGATGTCAGTTGCATCTCTATGACAGTAACTGAACTGTTAGTGATAAATATAAGTGACTAATAAGTATCAGTTTAGATTAATGCTATAGTAAGAATAAACTGGACACTTGTTAATTTAGTGCTCTGGCTAAAACATCCCAAATTTTTCAAACTGGCAAGTTTATTAATGAACAGGATTTAAAAAAAAGCATAATAATATATATACCAGTTCATTCTTTGTTTGAAACTGTGGCCACGGAGGTTTCTCTGCTCCATCAAGAGATTTAGGGGTGGGAGTAACAGGCTGTCACACTAATGCTGCTTCTGTTGTCTTAACATTAAAAAACACACAAAGGTAACCTTGCAGAAACACATCAGAAGAATTTGTAAAGAGTAGTTTGAGAAATAAAATACAAAGTTGAATTTAATGGGAGCAGTAAAAGAAAGTATGACCAATGAAGTGCTGTTACTAATTTACATGAGTAACCTTTTATAGGCTGAGTTTATATCATGCATTAGGGATGGTTTTATGTTCTCCCTTTAAGCATCTGCATATTCTCTATGTGCCACCTAGGATTTTTTTTCCTCATCCATCAACAATTCTGTATTCTGTAATCTTTTCAAACCTGTATTTCCTATTATATTTTAACATCAGTAGCTTCATTGCATCCTCTGGAGGAAGGGTTCTTTGCTGCATCTTTTTCTGTAACTCTCATCATTCTACCCTAAAGAGATTTTTGGTTTATTGTTATCCACCATGAAAGGGACTGCATGCACATCCCTTAGCTGCTTATAAATTTTTATTCCTTCACTTTCAGTTTTAGGGGAGATGAACAGTGTAGTATAGCAAACATGAAAATGCTTAGCTGTATGGAGAGCGTGTGTGTATGTGTATGCAGGTATTCAGTTTTCTAACAAAGAACTTCCTGTGCAACATTGTTGACATTTTTTCATTACAGATTCTTCCCAGGTAAGAACATTGGAATAGTAGCCTTGCCTTTTGGTCTGAGTTCCTGTGCTTTCTTCTGTATGATTCCATGACTTATTATTCTCAATAATAAGTCCCAATAGAAAAGGCATCTACTGACACTGTGTTGTTCTCATTTACAAGAATGTGCATTTAGTGTGAAATGTTCTCACTGTTCTTGTTTTTGTATTGGATTTTGGTGTCAGCTACTCTAAAAAGGAGAAAAGTTTTTTTGAACAGTGACTCTATGTGGTTTCTTCTCTCAATGCTAGATACTATGTCAGCACTGAAATATTGTCAGTATTATTCAATTTTATTTTGTTTTCTAGGCACTCTTTATCGAGAAACAAAAGGAAGAGGAAATTCAAAAAATGCAAGATGCAATGGCCCAACTTGCAGATGAAACTGCTGCAAAAATTAGAAAGGCAGTAAGTGAGGGTATTTAGAAAGAATGTGGAGATTTGGGGGTTTTCTCAGCATTAAAAATTATTAATGGTGCGTGATCATCATGAGCACTTTTCTTAGAACTCTTGATAATATAGGTAACATGGCAGAATGCTTATATTGTACTCTTCAGCTTTATTGTCTAGACCTATATTTTTCTGAATTAAATGCTATTCTTAAATCTGTCAAGAAACAGAAGTGTTGTTGTCTGTGTAGATACAGGTCAGAGAAGGCTGCACTGTAAGTAAAGAATGACACTTCAGTTTCAGAGATTCTGTTCAGAACAGACTACATGTTGTATTTGCTTTTGTATCAAAGGTATTTGCTATCAAGGTATATTTGTATCAAGGTATTTCCTTTAAGATACATGGCCTCATCTTGGAAGAGGCTGATGGAAGCTTATCATGTACATTCAGATGGCAGGACCTGTTGAAAGTTACTCTATCAGGCTTTTGCATCTCAGTACTTAAAAAATACTCCCCTGTTCAGGCAAGTAGGACTCTTCTCCCATGTACAGCTAACAATTAAAAGGCTCATTATCATAACACACTTAGAAACCAGAATTTGGGAAAGAAATGGCTAAAAAAAAGTGGCAATCTATGACTTTTGTTGTTTCAAGCAGCTGAAATATCAAAGCTCTTCTGATAAAAGAGTAGTCACAAATTTACAGTCTGCAGTTAAAATGCAGACTAATGTATCTGGAGGTTCTCAGTAATTACCTGCATGTCAGACACTCTAAGGCAAACTCCAGAGGCAATAAAGACTTGTTACAGCCTTGTGATTACCTCATTTGTAAGTTTTCAGTGGTGTAATTGACATTGCCTCCTTGCACTTTCTGCACTATGACACAGTGTGCATAGGTACTGTGTAGGCATGAAAAGATTATATTTCTTCTCAATCCTTTCATTTTGAGAGGTTTCAGGACTATACTGCCTAAATTTTCAGAATCTTTAAAATGAGGATAAAGAATTTTTGTGCCTTGTGTTTGGTAGTTTCCTGAAAGACTGACAATACTTGTGTGGATTACTTAAAATGTCAGTATTTAATATATGTGGTTTGGAGAAGGTGCAAGAGCTAAAGAGCAATAAGGGTAACCACTCTAGTCATGACATTTATTCTAATCAGAACTTAGAAGTTTAGAAGTGCCCTATTTCTTATTTTGAAATTATCTCAGTAACAGTGAATCTGTGAAAACCATAAAATGTAAGTTTTTGAACTATGAGTTTACATGTTTCTCCAGGTATTAACAAATACTCTTTTAATTTGATCTAAAAATAATCTGTTTATGCAAATTGCAGATATCTTGCATGTGATGGATAGCAGCTTTTCTGATAGGCTCAGTGTTCTTTTTAAAAGGCCATGTTGTGATGTCTTCCTTTCTGCTTTTTTTTTTTTCCTAAACACCCTACGTAGTATGGATTGATAATAAACATTCTTATAATGTTTATGTAGCCAGTTTTGTCAGTTAGTGCAGGCCCTTCTATTTCTGTATTTTTATATGTGCAGCCCATATAGGCATTATATATAAACAGGATGGAAAAACAGTTCATGGGATTATTTTTTAAGTTTTACTTTGATTTTGTTCACAGATAGACTCTGTAAAGAAGCAATATAATGTGCAGATTTCTCGACTAACAGAAGAACTTTCAGCTCTTCAGATGGTATGGTGTTGACTGATAAAAGTATCTTTGATAGCAAAATGTTTGAGGCTTCTGTGTTTTATTCACCAAGTAAAATGCTAAATTCAGGTAAAAGTAAGTAAAGTAAAATACAGTTAATGAATAACTAGGTGGGACTATTCTTTATTACTGGATAGCACTTGGTCCTGTGTGTCACACAGCTTTATGCATCTCCGTAGTGTCTTCCATGTTACTTGAGGTTAATGCAACTTTGTACAGTGTCTTAGTAGTTCCTGCAGAGATTGATATTTACATGTAATGAGTATTTGCTTTGAAAACTCATTTTTAATGTGCAGATTTGCTTTCTGTGTGTAATCACATCTTTTACTAAAAATCTTGAATGGCTCTGCATAAATTACAGTTCTGCAAATCCACTCATTTCTTGAGTTTATTCCTTGAGTTATGCATATTTTCAGCATGGTTCACAAGCATCTTGGCAGTGAGATTCTGTGCTCTAGAAAACATTTCCTGTGTGATGGCTTTTCTTACATATTCCTGTTTCTTTCGGGGATAACTGAAGCATGGGAAAATCTGAGTATTGCATATATTATTGGTTGGGTGTGTAGCAGTAGAGTATCTAGAAGTTGATAAAGTTTGTTAATTGAAAGTCTGTGCATCACAGTCATCATATTCTTGAATAAATGAGGAACTTCTAACAAATTATGTGGAAGAGCAAAAGAGCTTGGGGCATATGCACCTATTCATGGATGAAATTTATTAAAGAAAGATTTCATTTTACATATATTTGTATAGTGAATAAAGACTGATCCAATAGAGAATAGAGAGCAGGTAAATATAACCAGATGTATACATACCAGCAGCAAGAATTACATTTAGAATGGCTTGGTTTGGGCTTTGGCACTTTGCAAATGGTCATTTTTAGTTAGTTTTACTATATTTTTTTAAAAATTACTTTTTACAATAGGAATGTGGAGAAAAACAGGTTCAGATTGAACGAGCCATTAGGGAAAAGAGAGCAGTGGAAAAAGAACTCGAAAAGGTAAAGCAATTGCATGCATTTTTGCATTACATTTAGGGTCTCTTTTCATAAGGAAAAGTTATATTGATTTTTCCCATTTCTCATGGTTTGTTGCGGGGCGGGGTTTCCCCTCAATGTTCTTATCTTATTTTTTGAGTTGATTTTCTGAATTGTAAATTTTCATGTCATTGTTTTAAGGGTTTGTTGGGGCTTTTTAATCTGGAAAGTGTTTTAAAGCTTTAATACTAAACTGAAAAAGAGGGTTCTTTGAAAAGTGTAAAAAGTAAAAGGAGAGATGTTTGACACAATCCTAAAGAATGATGGTACATCCTACAGTTAAACTTAAGCTCAGTAGACAGAAAACTAAATGAATGCCAGAATAATTTGTCCCCGAAGTAGCAGCAACAATTATAGAAATTCAGTTATGTTTTAAATCATTGGAAAATTGAACACAATGAGAAGTAGCCTCCTTGTCAGTACTACCCTGCCAATCACCAATGCAAAGTAAAACTGGTCTTGCATGTAAGTTTATTCTTCAGATTTATAGGGAAGACAGAGGACAGGAATCTCACAATAGAAAACTAGAGCAACTGCATCAGAAATACTTACTTGCAGAAACTACGAAAGCGGACCTACAGCTAAGTCTACAGACAACACAAAATAAACTGAAGCAACTGGAAATGAAGTAAGTATCAGATGTTACAGAAATTAGAATGGAAAATAGTAGAAATTATTTCTGAAAAATTTAATTGTTGATTATGTGTTAGGTTTTTGTTACATCTTTTTAACCAGTAGCAGGAATAATATTAAGGTACCATAATTCTGAAGCCGGGGAACTTCAAAGAATTAAAGGGCATAACATGCTATAGAATGAAAGATTTTCTTTATAAGAACTGCAAGCAGCTGTTTGACCAAAAAATGTCAATAGGCATATATTATTTGGAATCTTACTGCGTTTTTAGATACTGCTTGTAGGAAAAGTGACTCTGTGAAATATACTGGCAGAATTGATTACTTGATAAATTCATGTACAGTGTGGTATTTCCTAATGCATGCAGAACACTGTTTATATAGTGTACTAAATTTCAGATCTGTGTTGAAAGCTAACAGACATTCCTGGAGTTCCAGTGATACAATGGGAAAAGGTGCGCTGTGGTAACAGTTTCAGACTAGGCTGTTTTCAGCATGAAAACCAGGATTCTATAGAAGCTTCAGTGTGTCTGTATTCTGTATACACTTCACCAGAGTAATCCTCAGTAGGGAAACTAGTAATGAAAATCTTCTGTTTCATATTTTCTTTTTTACTGAGATTGCTACGATATTAGATTGGTTTTATGAATTCCATCATCTTGATAAAATACTTTGCTGCCTTGTGCTAGCTGTCAAGCCTGTTAAAGATGCCAAGCTGATAAACAGCTTTCTGGAAGTAACAGGGCAACAGCTGTACTGGGTCACACCTTTTCTCTAGAGCACTTGTAGTTCAACTCTTGAGTTCCAACAAGACTTTTTTCTTCTTTTTCAGCTCTGAGGAAGAGAAATCTCGATGCCAGGAAGTTATCTGTAAATTGCAAAGCATTCTGGATTCAGAAAGAGAAAAGAGTGCCTTTGTCAGTGAACAAAGTTTAAAACTTCAGCAAGAGAATGAACAATTGCAAAAAGAAATGGAGGGCTTGAGAAAACTGGCCACAGAGGCTCAACAGAAAGCTAAAATAAAGGTGTGGTTTATATGTTATTTTTGTTTTAGCCTAAGACTGGTATTTGCTCAGTAAGGCAGTAGTTCTAAAGGAAAATCACTGAAAGTTTAAATTAATGGTGAATGTTTTGATGATGCTGCCTTGTTTCTGCTTTACAATATTTTGTTGTAGCATTATGTGTCCTGAGAATCTATTGGGTAACTCAATCTCTACCAATTACATCAGATTTTAATATGTATTGAATTTTACTTTATAAGAAAGGCAAAAATGTTCTTGGGATTTTTAAAGATGAACAGATTAAATAATATCATACTTCTCTTAAAGTGGTTTCACTTATTCCAATTCCAGATCTTCATTTTTTTACTCTCTGTAATGTTTTAGGAATCTGTGTACAACTTTCAGTCCAGAGTGTTCCTCTGCTTGTACGCCCACATGTCAGAGCAGTGTGTAACTAATAAATAATCGGTTGTCAAACACTGGTTCTGTATTTTTTGGACAGAGAACATTTTCCCATATGAATAATTGCAAGCAAGGTAATTAGTTGAAAAAATAGATGTTCTTTTTGAATGTGTTCCATTAAATGCACCTAAACAGTCTCCAGGTGGGGTAAGGAATAGTAACTTCAGCAAATTCATGGAACCTTTGGGCTCTGGAGGGAGGAATTTGATGCTTGATGTGCTGTTAAATGTGTAAAGCTGGTACTTAGCCTTCTGATCTTAACTCCATGAGTATAAATATAGTGAAAAGGAATCTGAGATCCTGCAGCAATGAAAAAGACTTCAGCAGTAATTTTACAAGTTATGAATGAGGATCATCTCAAATCTGGTTTCCACTTTGCACTACAAGATAAAGGAAGCAGTCAAATTAAATATGAAGGCTTGTTTCCACTCCAGAACCCTTTGGCCAAGTGTAGTTTAAAAATGGAGGAACAGAGTCTTGGAACAGAAAGGTAGTGGTTATAAAGCATATAGATCTTTGTCTTATTTTGAAATCAGACAGGCTTCTGTTTTAGTCAGAGATACAATTTATTACTTGCTTTAGTTTTTCTCTGGTGGATTTAAGAAACTAACCCATTTTAGCTAGATGAAAAAGGAAGAACATGTTTCTGTAGGGAAAAAAGAACCACAAGGGAGAGAAAGACAAAGATTTACAAAAATAAATATACACAGCTCATTATCCATTATTGTCAGTTGTACTATTTGCTTAAATTGGCTTTGCAACTATTTGAGCATATAATTATGAGTTTAATTATTGTATGTTACATGCTTTCAACAAATGCTTATAGAGTAACTCGGTGTTGTTAAAAAAAAAAAAAAAAAGGGAGAGACTTAGTTGTGCCTGATGTGTATTTTTTCCAGATAAGCACAATGGAGCATGAACATGCTGTGAAAGAACATGGGTATGAAGTGCGACTGAAGGAGATGGAGGATGTCAGTCAGAAGTCTACTGCTGAACTGAGGCGCCTGCTAGCAGCTCAGCAAAAAGCAACCAATCGATATAAAGAAGAGACAAAAACTCTTACTGAAACTACAGAAGCCAGGATCAGCAAGCTAAAGTAAGTGCAATTTTCCTCTTCTGGAAGCAGGTACTACTTGGTGAATGGCAGTAAAATGCGGTAAAAAACCATGAAGAGCATACCATCCAAACTGGCTGATGTGCTTCCAGCAAAACAAGGAACAGTGTCCTAAGGAGAACTTTGGTGTTCATTGTGAAGTTAGCACTCGTGTAAAATGTTTTGCACTTGATGTTTGTAAATTTTGTTGTCATAAAGGAGAATACAAATGAGTTGTGTGGTTGCCTTAAGCACAAATATGATAAAACTTTACTTCTCTCTTAATTGATAGAGGTTGCTAGGTAACTAGGTGATAGTTGAATTCCCAGCACAGAACATAAAAATATTTTGGGTTTTGAAAGGACACAGTAACAGGAGCATCACACACAACAGACACAGATTACATATCTTTCCCAGATGCTTTGGAATACAAGTACCTGGAATGCCTGTGAACCAATACACAGACAGACATAACTGGTTTAGAGAGGACAGTGGTGTTACTGGAAATGAGTGAGTAGGGGAGGAGGCATTCCAATGACAAGTTGGCCACCTGGAAGTCATGTCTGATAATTTGAAATAAATTTGAAAAACTTAGCTTTGTTTTAAATGCATACTGCTAGAGTTTCTACTTGGATGTTAATATCCTTTAAATATCTTAAGAATCCAGAGGGATCAGTTTATGAAGTAAGTAGATACGGAATTTTTATTTACCTTGTATTTCTTTCTTCATTGTGTCACACTGCACAGTATTAAAGTGCAGATGAATTGATCGGTGCACAGTGGATTTTCTGGTGTGGCATTCTTCCACTTGAGCTCCCTGACGTGTCTGGTGTTTGGCTGCCCCTAGCTGTGAGCTGACACACTCACTCTGGTCAGCCAGCTGGCTGGTGTTTGTAGGAGGCCAAGTTTTAAACGGGCTGGCTCTCAAACGTATGTGTTTGCCTCAGGCTTTAGTGGATTTCTAAGTTCAAGAAACTCTGTTGCTTAGATCAGGTACTTATAAATTACAGATTAAATCAGCCTGATATTTTTATAGAACTTCTTAAGAGTTTATGTCCTCAAGATCTCTTCCTCTTAAGATTTGGTTGAAGATGGGAGGAGTTTAGAAGATACCATGTACTTATCTTGTCAGACTCAGTGCCTACAACATTAGATATGTCCCTTTAGGAAGTGCATTCAGTAGGTTTTAGAAGAAAAAGATTAGGGTATGTAGCTTTGTTAATTCGTGCAATTTGAAGTGACCCTTTAACTTTAGTCACTTAAAGGACAGGGTGCACTAATCTTTGCTCAGAGTTTTAGAAGGTTACTGTCATGTTAAACAAGGAAGGAAATTTTTTGCCCTAGTAAAGTTGAAAACCTGTGAAGTCTGGCTTTTATTTCCTTTGGAGTAATCTCTGGGGGAGGTGGTGGGGTTTTTGTAATACAGGCATACATATTCTCAGCTTGAACCGTAATATTTCCAGCATCCTTTGCACTTGTGGAGTCATCTTTTTTTTTAAGCATAACTTGATGTTTCTAACTGTCAGAATTCCAACAGTGTGAGTGGAAGTAGAACCCAAGTTTTTAAATCTGAGAAAAGAAAATAACTTCCTGAAAACATTGCCTACAACAGCCTACCCTACCACTATTACAAACTTGGTTTTCCATCCTTTTTAGAGAAGTGCATAAATTTGACCTCCACTGAACTTTGCAGATAGTCTCACATGTAGTAGTTCTTCCCTTTGAAACCGGTTTTGTTCCTCTTTAAAGTGACACTTTGTTTATCATGACTAGTTGTACCTATTGTCTGATCAAATAGAAGAGTGCTGGGAGTTCCATCCTGCTTGACATTACACAGTTGATAAGGCATTTATTGAAGATTTTTCTGTTCTACCAGCAGCTCCATTTATGTGTTTTTCATATTTTCTAGTGCTCCTTTTCTAAAGTGTTTAGAACACTTTATAGTAGTAGTTGGTGTTTATCTATGATTACTAGTTTATATTATTTAACCCAATTAGAGATTACAACTAGCTGTATAGTGCAGAATGCAGTTGGTATGAAGATTAGCTCCAGAGTTACACAGGAGCAGTTACTCAGTGCATACTCCTTGTTTATATTGTAAATTAATAATTATTTTAATCCTACCACAACAGCATTTTAAGTAATTTCACTGGAAGTGCAGAATAGCAAATCGCTTCTTTCTTTGTTGTGAATTAAAAGTTGCTGGTTGTTTAAAAAGGAAACTTATGCAGCAAATGCATTTAGCATTATGGGAAATATACGCAAGGCCACTAAATAACAGACTGGTAGTGGGTAAGTAGTATCTGTTGACTTAAAGGCTCTGAAAGTTCTCTCTCAGCCAGTTCAGGAAACGATATCACCGAGCCTTATATCAGGGTCCAGGTGACAGGCTGATGTTCACCCCTCTTTCCTGTACTTATATGCACTTGAAATTTTCTGTAGTTCTGAGGGAGTTAAGCTGTGACCTTGTAAAGAAAACTTCCCTTAGAGGCTTCATCTTGTCACGACTGAGCAGCAAGGCTCGGGTATTACATGAAGGTATCTGTGTGTGTGTGTACTCACACATATGTACAATAAGTAGTTTGGGTTTAAACAGAGACCCCTCTACCTACAGCAGCATATTATGGTTGTGTAGTATATTTTGAGGAGTCTGAGTTGTCCCCTGGCACTTCCAGTAATGTTTACTGTTTGATGTATTGGATTCTTGTAAATGTGTGAGCAAACAGAGAGATTGTGTTGGTGACATGTAGCAGAATCTCAGGTTTTTTAATAAGAATTATTACTCTTACAGCATAGTAAAATGCTTTCTGAGTAAATGTTTTTCAGGAAGTTACAAACTTCCTGGAAAAGTCATATACAAGTGTCCTGGTGAGGTAGTTTACATAAAAACATTTTATATTGCATTTCACCAGACGTTTTCTGTTAACGCAGCTCTTGTAAGCACTGAGTCAGTGTCCCATTTGTGAGCCTGGGTGTTTCCCAGTCCTTCGACTTAAATTCATGATCTGTTGCTGGTTTTCAGTTCTGTCCTCATTACCTTCATTTTCCATGTGAAGGTGTCTGGCTTCTTTCCTGCTGTGGCAGGGGATTGGCCTAAAGGATCTTGGGAAGTTCCTTCCAACTCCTAACATTCTGTGTATGTGAGACTTACAAACTTCCCACGAGTGGCTGATACTCCCTATTCTGTGCCGCCCATTTATCATCTTTTTAAGTCTCCAGTGGTTTGGGGTTGTTTTGGGGGGTTTGTTTGAGGTGCAATGTAGCAGGCATTAAATAAATACTTATGAGAAATGAAGCAACATCAGGGAATGTAAAGTGATGGTTTTTTAAAATAAGGAAAAATAATTTTATAACCTATAACAGTAGAGCAGCAGTAATTGTTTTAAATAATATGAGAATCTAGTAGATAGTGAAAAAGCTGTAGATAAAGATGTTGATAAATCAGTTGATACTTTCTGGTTTCATTGAAAATTATTCTGTGCTTTCTTGGACATTTGGCCCTCAGTTCAAGTTAAACAAGTAATGGTTACCTATAAAACTGAGCTCGGAATGAAGAGCACAGTGTTGAAGCAGTTGGCTTGTAGACTTAATTCCACCATTCAGGGAGGTGGTGGAGTCCCCACCCCTGGATATATTTTAAAGATGGATAGGTGATGTGCTTATAGATATGGTTTAGGAGAGGACAGGTACAGTGTGACTCGATTATCTTAATGGTCTTTTCCAATGTAGAGATTCTGTTTCTAGTTTCTTTTGCCTTTCTCATCTTCATTTGAAAGAATTTGCTTCTGAGAGAAATTATAGATATGTGCACATATTATTACAATCCCTTGCTTTCACTGAAGTAATAGAATCTAGAAAAATAGTTCTGGTGCTCATATTTGAGGGGAAGAGTCTGGCTTGGACTGTTCATATTACCTTACAACACTGTGCATAAAGCTATAATAATTCTTCAGGCTTAAGTAAAGAAGAATGAATGATTGCAGAGATAAAAAGTGAAATCAGTAGTACTGAAAGAATATTTAAGAAACTTGAAGATTGGAAGGAAACAAACTTCAGTAGCAATGGAATATAGGATAGGCTGAGAAAAGGGTGAGAGAAAAAGTTCTGTTAACAGAATTTAAGCCAAAAACGGGGTATTGAAGTCAGATTTACTAAAAGAAAAGAAAATCCAAGCCTGTGTACAAGCTTAAAAAAATAAGGGCAGATTATGCATTTATTCTGGTCTACCTTGACTGATGTGTGTTTACATTAAGTAGGTTAAACAAAAAGAGGTTGTAGTACAAGTGGATGGTTAATCCCTTCTAATTGGCTTATCAGTATTTTTCATAGATTTCTTTGTTCTAATCTTGAGAATGAGGGAAAGAATTTGCGTAAATTGAGCAAGAATTTGGCAGATAACCAGTGGTTACATACAAATCCTCACTAGACTCTGCCCAGTGGCCAATGCCAGGAGTATGTTTGTGCTGAACATGATTCTGATCAGACCAGGGATCAGAACAAGATTCACACGGGTAAGTGAAGTGTCATAGTCAGTCAAATGACTGAATTCTCCACAGAGAGCCCTTCAGTGGAGCAGAGCTTGAAAACTGTACATGAGAAAAAGGTAGATCTTATAACTTGAATAACAGGAAATTGACAGGTCTCTCAGCTGTGCTGTGACTATTATTTTGGACTGTCAGAGGTGTGGATGATTGTTCAGTTAAGGTAAAGTTTAGCCGAAGTAGTACTAATAGGTAGACTCAAGTCTGTTCTTTTTCCAGAAGTGTAAGCTGAATCTATAAACCAAACAGTATATGAGACAGTTTATAAACCTTGGCTTAAATGCTAAAGAAGTTACTTTTGTGTAGCACTGGATTTAAGGCTCTTTACAAATCTTAACTCTGTAATAAAAAAAATAAATATTTCATACTAATATATGGTGTGAACAAATTGGTAAGTACCGTTAAATGTTTGCCACTTAGTGGGGGGGGAATAAAAAACATCTATTGTAACATAAACCCATTATATTTGAAGCAATATAAGGAATTACTTCATTTTTTAATATTAATTTGAATAGTAATCTTCTGTATTTAGAAAAAGGGAATCCTTGGGCGTGTTGTTTTTATATTTAAATGCTTTAGCCTCAGTCATATTGCAGCTATTTTGGGTGTCTTTGTGCCAGTTTCTGCTTCTGAAACATTTTTGTGGCACAGTTACAAGAGTCCCTGACTCATGGATAGCCATGTGTTTTTCTGAATTCTCAGTTTCATCCTTTCTATGTTTGAAGAGGATCTGTCTCTGAAGAACAGCCTTTTTTGGTGCCCATGTACGAGGTGTTGGCCAGGATTGCCTTCTCCTCCCTGCATCCTGTACATATTCATGGAGTGGATTGCACAGCATCTTGAGATGAAGAACTTTCCTCCATTTCTAAAACATTATTCTTGGCTGCACTTCTGTAATGTTTGGCAGCCATAGCTGCTTATTTTAAGATGTTCATTAAAGAAAAAAATTAACAGGATGAGAGACAGCTGCAGGTACTGGCAGCATACAAAATTCATAATTACTAAGAGTAACTGAAGCATATTATGGTATAATTCAACCAAAGAAACAGCTGGCACATGCTATATTTGTCATATGAGAGCTTTGCAGAACGTACTTGCTACAGCTGGCGGGTTTATCACCCGTCTGCCAAAATGCTAAGAGCTCACCTTTGTTTCCTACTCACTTGACAAAGGCAGTATGGAGTAGGGCCTGATCTGATTATGCAGTGTGAGGGTTACTGCTCATTTTTAACATTAAAATCTCATAACATGCCCTGGGGGAGGGTTAAGAATCAGAATGAATTAACTGTCTAGCTCAGTGGCCATCGTGTTTCCTTATGCTTACAAGGTTAAACTGTTCTCTTTAAATACGTGTTCAGCGTGATCTCATTGTGAAAATAACTTCTCACTGTACAGCTGCATATGAGCGTGTAGCCTCTGTTTATTGGCTGTGCCTCGGAGAATGCTAAGTGCAAGTATAGAAGACAGGTTGTTTTCAGTGACTGAGAATTTTAATTTAGAAAGCTAATCTATGTGGACGGTCTGCTGAGATGGTGTAATAGTAAAGATGGTGTGTCAGAAGGTAAGAATTTCCTTATTTTCAAAGACTTTTTTACTAGTGTAGTTACACTTGAGCATAAGGAGTCTATACATTGTAGTGTTTGAATAGTTTTCTATGGAGCTTATTTTGAAAAGGTATGTATGTGAAGGTATGACAGGAATTGTATAAAAATATGCTTTGCTAATAAAGTGGTTTGTAAAGACTGAATTTTTAAAATCCAGCCATTCAGTAGGGCTCCTGTATTAAAAATGCTTCACCTTGGTGCTTGGTATTGATTACAGAGGACAAAGTGCAATAATAATGTTAAGTATTGACATACTATCCTGATCCTGCAGTTTTACTCCATCTTTAATTCTCAGTTCATGTGGTAACATAGGCATAATTGATAAATAATTTTAAACGTTTAACATCATTTAAATATCTGCTTATGTACTATCACTTTTATAGCAGCAAGTCAAAAGATGTTGAACTGGTTTTATGGTATCTACCTGGGATTGGGTAAAGGGGTGGGTCCAGCTGTACCTCCAACCTGATGCTAACAGAACTGCTGCAGCCCAGTGTCTCAAGTGCCATTGAGCGATTTGCATTTAAACTTGAAGACAAGTACATGTCAGCATTAAAATAGAGGCTTTTCAAGATATTGATCAGAGGGCAAAATACCTCCTATCTTACCTCCATTCCCCTAGAAAGAATTCAGGCTTTAGCTTCCTTTGCAGTTTGTAGTTCCAAGAATAGGCTGAGCACCTGAGGGTTGGGCATTAGCTCTCTGCTGGGCGTTGTCCGGGTGCTATATATTCATGAAGGGGGCTGCATTTCACAATCTTTTCAATTTGGGAACAGAAGTCAGAATGGATTTGAAAGTTCTTCCTCTCAAATATGTTTGAACCTCAATGTAGAAGATGAAAACAGTGTCTAGAATCTCAATTGCACCTCTTTTTCTTTTTTTCTTTTTTTTTTTCTTTTTATTTTATGTCTGTTGTTGGTGGAGTAGAGAGTGGTCAAAGGTTAGAGCAGACCATTTAGTTCTGCATCTTTCTCTGGTTAAAATTGCCAAAGTTCAGAGATTCTTCTGTCTTTGCTTATCCCTCTTCTTCAAGTGGTTTGTGATGCCAGGAAGCAAGAACTATTTCCTGTGAGCACAAACTGAAAGATATCTGTCATAACCCAGACATTTTTTACTTCAGTGCTATACAAATTCAGGATCACTGAAACTCATTCATTACTAAAGTAAAAAGACCACTCTGAAGGTGATATTTTCCTTTTCTTGATGAAGTGTTACATTAACCATCTCACAGATACAGAATGATTTGGTTTTAGGCTCTTCTAAGCACTTTCAATCCACACTGAAGTCTGGCTATGGGACATTAATTGGAGTGTTAATTTAAGAAATTAATATACTGTGCAAACACAGCTTACATTCATAGCGTACTTTATAACATGCATGCAAAATGCTATTCAATAAGCAGAAAGAAAAAAGTGAAATGTCAAATGCTCTTGACAAAGCCCTGTTGCTTCAAACAAATACACCTCATACCTCTGCCATTATAGTTTTGAATACACATCAAGGAGTGCTAGCTGTGTAGTGCTTTTGAAATCAATGTTTTGGGAGCAATGCTGTGATTAAAAATACACCAGAAGCCCCTCCAGTGTAATGAAGTACCTGTGAAATTATATTCCAGTAACTGATGTGCTACTGTGTGTTAATCAGCATCTTTTCTTCTGATTATAGAAGTGAGCTGAGTCAACACAAACTTCATAGCCAGGAGCTCATTTCTCAGCTGGAAGTGGCAAATGAAAAGGTAACTGAGGTAAGATAATGACTGATACGACGACTCCTTTCAGTTAACCTGATAGACATATACACACTAGGACCTTAACAGAAACCTGTTTAGTTGAGTTACATTGCTGGTTTAGAAAAAAATGAAGGATTTTTGACATCAATAGTCTTAACTGGAAAACCCCACTGTTTCTGCTGACTGATGGGTGCAAATGGCATGACAACAAACTAACCTGAAATCACAAGAAAACGCGAAGGATCGGTCACTCCTCTTTCCAGGTCACCAGTGTGGCAGCTGTAGGGAATTTGGGATGTGCCTCTGAAGCCCCTTACACCTGTATGCGTGCCTGCCTCTCCGGAGGAGTAGGCATTGGCTTACGGGTAACACAGCATATGTAGAGATACCAGATTCTCAGCATGCTATGAGAACAGCAGCATTTACACCGTATGTACATATATGCAGATAGATAAAAGCATTCTCCATTAAAGATAAGGGGCAGGGTTGTTTTGGAATGTGCTTTATTCAATAATTAATTGATGGCTACTTTAGAAGACAGCTATCCTGTCAGCCTCATAAATCTGAGAAAACATCTAGTTCCAGCCAGGATAAGTCATTTTTTGGGTTGTTGGGATTTTTTTCTATGGCAGCATATTATTTAGGAGAGAAAAACAGGGCTGATGCAGGACAGATTTCTCTAAGTATAGGATGGTTAAGAAAGGCTTTATGCATACCCTTTGACAAGATCTGTAGCAAGTTCATCTCATCTAGTACATTATTTTTCCCTTTGTGTACAGCTAAAACCCTTACGTTGTAAGATTATGTAAATTAAATTACCTGGGTTAAAATACCAGCTTCTGTGCATCTTACTTCCAGGTGATGAAACAAGTAAAACTTTGTCTGCAGATCACTCGTGACTGGAGAAGTCATGTGATGCCATGGTCACGCTGAAAATTCTCTGTACCGTATCAGCAGTATGTCCTCAGCCTCTGTGGCGAGGGGTAAACGGTTCCACTTGTGCTAAGCTTTTTCACTACAGTCTGTAGGGATCCAGTAAAAATAACTTTGCATTTGTAATGAGGTATTTTGTTTACACAGGGTGAAAAATTAATGATGAACTATCGAGAATACATCAATAAGCTTCAAATGCGACTGAGCCAGGCGGAGCAGAGGGCAGCTACAGCATCTCAGAAGGTACAGGAACTAACTGAATCCCTGTTACCTAAGTGCATTTCCAAAATCCCACTGAATGTCCCTAAAGGCAGAGGTGATCAGTATATGCAGTGTTACTAATATAATTTTAATGAGTTTGTATTTTGGGTGCATCATCACAAAACTGATGTATATTCAATTAAATGCCACCTTCTGGCAGGATGTTTAAATGACAGTATAGATTGGTTTGTGGAAACAAATTGGATGCAAATTAGTCTTGTGTGGTTCAAAATGTGTGAATGAAGGTGTATGGTCAGTCCATCTTCAGAAATGGCAGCAAGTGAATAGAAAAAAAGCCCTCTTTAAAGAACTGTGGCTCCTGTCCCCAGAAAGCAGGCTTCCTTAGCTTTGCAGCAGTCCCAAGCGCTGGCCTCGTGCTAAAGAGCGCCCGTGGTACCGGTTCCTGCACTGGTCTGCTGGGGAGTGTGATGTAAACCAAAGCAAGTCTCCCACTGCCGCTTACAGGACTGCATTGATTGAAATGGCCAGGCATAGTAGCTGCTTTGTGGGAATTTGTTTTGTGGGGTTTGGGGTTTTTCAGCCAAAGAAGTTCCCTCATCTAATTAATTGTGTGGCTGCACAGGAAGTGTGGGGAAATGTGTTGCAGTGGCTGCAGGACATAATTGGCAGTATGGACCTGTGTAATGTTCAACCAGTTGCAACCTTGAGTTCCTTCTGCCATGTCATGTGAACCCCTAGAGTTGTCACCTTCTTGGCTGTTCATCTGCATTTTCATTAGAGGCCTCCAGGAGCTGTGTCCCCAGAGTGTTGGGTATTGGGAAGCAACCCTTTACTGCGAGGGTGCTGAGGCCCTGGCACAGGCTGCCCAAAGAGTCTGTGGCTGCCCCTAGATCACCAGCAGTGTTCAAGGCCGGGTTGGATGGGCCAATCCATGCATCACTCTTCTTCCTGTTCTATTCAAGCTGTACATCTTGAAGCAAATCCCACAGGGATGGTCATACTCTGGATTCACTTATTTGCCAAGCAAACTTGTGACTCAGGCTGGTTTCCTTTTCAGTAAAGCTGGTCTTTATGCCTCCTAATTCTTTACAGTGACTCAGGAAACACAATTGCAAATTGTTGCTTTTTAAATGTGGGTGATCCCATGTGAGTTGCAGAGAGGAAATATTTGGTTGATCTAAATTGTCCGGTTGGGACAAATGGCATTTTCTTTCCAGCAGCAGTGAAAAAATGGGCATAGCTGCCAAGCTGTCATAATGGAAGCTGTGTTTCCTGGCTGTAAATGCTCTCTGTTGTGAGAAGGTCTGCCCCACTGGTGAAGATCTCAGAAAGAATGATTTAACTTCGTTGGTTACATGGATCTGTTCAGCTCTAATACCTCTGAGGTGCTATCTTCACCTGAAAGAACATGGTCACGTCACTGTTCAAGGGAGCAAGCTTCTGGCCTTAGTGCCCATACAAAGGGAGAGGTCTTGATGTTCCTGAAAACACTGATAATTGACTGTTCCTTACCAGTCTCTCTCTGAGAGGTAAGAGAGATTTGTGAAGCAGCTTAGCTAAACTGCTGTCCAGATCTTACTGCCAGTCTTCAGAACTGCTTTGCGCCCTTCAGGCGTGGCAGAGGTTGCTGCTGCCAGGTGTGGTTTCTTTCTAGTGATTCCAGAACAACTATAGGAAGGTCTGCTCCTCTGAATCTGAAGAAACAAGGTGTTTATTCTCTTTTAACTCTCAGAAGACTGAATGTTCATGTGTGTGCTTGGTCACACTCAGACTGGTAACTCTGCTCTGTATTCTGCACCTGTAGGTTGAAGGCACCTTGCTGACCTAATTGTGAATTCTCATTATACTGTCTGGCTTATTGCACAATGAGTCCAAACAGGCTAGAGCTGGACTATTGGGGAGTCTAGAAACGCCATCTTATTGTGGTTAGTTCACTGACTATAAACTTAAGCTTATTATTAAATAGTGTTAATTTAGTAAGAAACATAAAGTACACAGGATGAAGTTTGCACAAGTTGAATGTGTATTCTATGTAGATGTCCTTCAAGTGTACTACTGCTATCTAATCTTTCATCATCTTCAATTCTTTGGGATTTGAAATTAGACCAAAGCAGTAGTCATCTATCGAGTATGTCGTAAATTCTGTTTACCCTAATTCCCACTCACATGTGCTTGTTCCCTCTTCTTCGTTTTACTGATAGCCTGGATCTTACAAAACTGACATAAACTACCTGCTTGTTTTGAATTTCAGCTCAGACTGATAACTGCACAGAAGAGAAAAGCTGTTTCCCTGAAGGATCTGGAAAACATTTAAACGTACGTCTTTGTTCACACCTGGTGGAGCGATGAAGCTTGCTGGAGAAACTTCATATTGGAGCGTCGAAGTCAAATGCGTGGCAGAGCCTGTAAAGCTTAGTCTGGTTCAGTTCTGTAAGAAAGGGATCGGAGGAAGATACTGCGTCTGCGTGCACGGTGAAGGCTGGATGAAGCCTGCAAGATGCCATGGCTGAAGTCCTTTGATGGAGCAGATGAAACAGTCTGATGCAGTGCTGTGGCATATTGGTCTTTTTTTTTTGTCTAAAACCCTCTAATTCCCAACAAGATTTGTGTATAGGGAATGGGTAACATTCTATTAAAATTAATTAACAGCCTTGCTCGTAGTCAATACCTTTTTCTTTGTAGTGCAGTAACTTGGGAACGTTTTGAAGGTATTTATGAACTGTGCCAATTACATCATGAATGTCAAATAGTCATTCTGTGGTAGGCATTGTGACTGTGAAATGCCTCTATTCCAGTTTTAAGAATGTGGTTTGGAGTTTTCTGATGCCCCTGGGAAATAGTTAATAAACAAAGCGCTGTTGTGACTGTTCACACAGCGCGTTTCTAAGGACTGTTCTCTTCGTTCGGTTGTGCTGCTCCTTAGGACTGTTTGGCAATTGTTCTCCTCCTTTCTGTGGATCATCTTGGTTTGTGTGTGTCTGGGAACTGCAGTTCTCATCCCTTCACTTTGCACAGCGCTGGGGAAGTCCTCCAGCTCCGTGGCCTTCGTGTATTTTGACGTGTTGGAATTCTGCAGGTGCCAGGATGTGACCGTCCTCTCACATACGATTGTCTGGGATAGTTGAGAAACTTCAGCTCTTTCATTTAGGGCTGAACTCTGTTTTCTCTTTCCACATAAATATTTGAGACGTGCTAACTAACTTTGGAGTGTTGCCATCTTGGATTTAAGTGACTTAATTTCTTGTCCTTTCTCTTTTAATGTGAGGAGTGTAATTCTGGTGTAGGAATTGTCATTCAGTCAGTGGATAACACTTCCCTGTGCTTAAATGGAAACTGCTGGTTTGGACTAACAGACCCATACATCTGCCACAGTGGGTCTTCACCAGATTTGCGTCTTGGAGGTCAGACGTGGGTTGACCACCACATGGAAGTAAGAGATCATGCTACCTCTAGAAAATCTGGCTGTTCAAGTACAGTCTGCAAGGTGGATGCAACCTCAAGAAAAGGTTCTGCTTACCGCAGAGGAAGTTACTACTGCTTACACTTGTACACCCTTCTTTACCAGGGCCTCTTGGTTTGATGCAGGCCTGTATCTTTCATAATCTCTTGTTCTGTTAAAGGACTTCAAAGATACTTTCTTTCAAAGCACCGTGGGTACACTGGAAAGATGTGAATGTCTGTTGCGATGCGATTTTCATCAATCAACCGTGTACATAATAGAGGGAGGTAAGAACCTTATTTTCATTTGCATAATGCACCTTGAGATGATGACAGAGCACCTGGAAGATCTTGGCCCTTCCTTCCCCACCCCAACACCGGTTTTTCAGTATTTCAGCGATCACCAGTGCGATGTTAATGCTTCACTTGGAGTAAAACTTTGTTCTTGATTATGCAGGAAAGGTTTCTAGGTGACCAGTTGCTTCCATTCACAGGTGAGAGAAACCTGACGATGGCTTTCCCTGTCAGCGTTGCTTGACCACAGAGGTGTTCATAGTGTTGACATCTAATCAGTATGCTTTTCTTGAAGAGCTACAGGTTAAGAAGCCTCACCTTCCTTCCCAGTGTAAGAGGAGGGACTTGGGAAGGACACTGTGTATCAACAACCTGAATTACTAGAGTTAGGAGGATCTCGGGTAAAAAGGATACCATGTCATGTTGATGGGAGAGGCACAGCTGTCAGTAGCAAGACCCTGCAGCTTCCCCAAAGAGAAAGAACACCTTTCTCTTGCAACTGCAGTGGAAATTCTGGTATCTGTCAAATCCAAATTAAATACTTACTTTAACTAAGCTGTTCGGGACACTGCAGTGAACCATTTATGTAAGAACCCAAACAAAACTACTGCAAATTCTAAAACGCTTCTGGCAACGGTACTGCAAAAATGTACAGCATTTATTCACATACAGACAAAAAGGCACAATTCTACCCAATATTTTAACAAAAAATACAGCTGTCTTCAACTAGGTCTTTATAAATACTTCAAAAAAAGGGAGAAAATAAATACAGGATTGGGCCATGTAATATAAAATAGTCATCTCTACATAGACTTTTTATTTCTATCTGTTTCTCTTCATGCACCTTTTTTAATTAAGTTTAGCTGACTGGACACCAAAGCTAGGCACATAGTGAAAAATCTTCTGTACAAGGTTTTACAAATGTAACAACAATTTTCTCAAATTTCCGAAAGTCAGATCTGTACACAACATGTATAACCTTCATTGAGATTTCTGTGAGTCTGTAACCTAACCTACTTGACACTGTCTCCCACAGCATCCTGGTGGGCAAACTGAGGCAGTGTGGCCTGGAGGGCAGAGCAGTGAGGTGGATCGAGAGCTGGTTGAAGGGAAGAAGCCAGAGAGTTGTGGTCAGTGGGACAGAGTCTGGCTGGAGGCTTGTAACTAGTGGAGTCCCTCAGGGGT
>VXBZ01001454.1:56847-77460 GCA_013399135.1 Heliornis fulica
AGCACAGGGCCACCAAGATGATGAAGGGAGTGGAACAACTTCCTTGTGAGGACAGGCTGAGGGAGCTGGGTCTCTGTAGCCTGGAGGAGACTGAGGGGTGATCTCATTAATGTTTATAAATATGTTAAGGGTGAGTGTCAGGAGGATGGAGCCAGGCTCTTCTTGGTGTTGGCCAGTGATGGGACAAGGGGCAAGGGGTCCAGCTGGAACATAGGAAGTTCCATCTTAAGGAGGAACTTTTTCACTGTGAGGGTTATGGAGCACTGGAAGAGGCTGCCCAGAGAGGTTGTGGAGTCTCCTTCTCTGGAGACATTCAAGACCAATCTGGAAGCGTTCCTGTGTGATTTAATCAGGGTGATCCTGCTCAGGCAGGGAGGTTGGTCTAGATGATCTTTACAGGTCCCTTCTACCTCGTAATGTTCTGTGATTCTGTGAAATGCACTCCAGGCAGTTTTACAGAGGTTCATCTAGCCTACAGATTGACAGAACACACCACTCATAATCAAGGATCTCTTGGTCAGTCTGCACAAGGGAAGGTAATGCTTACAAACAAACTCAGCAAACGGTTCTCACCCAGTACAATACAGGGGTGGGGTTGTACCATCAGTGCTGCACTTCTGACACCTCCTCTGCCGAGCACTAAGCAGGGAGGCAAAGCTAACCCACAGACCTGGTCACACTGCAGTCTGCTTACAGCTTTTTTGGTTTTGGTTCAGCTTCACTCGAAACACTACAAAGCTAATTAACCTAAGCATCAGGGAGCAGAACAGGTAAGGCATTGGTAATGCACAACCTTAACATTCCTAATAGTGCAAACGAACAAGGTACCTCTGCAAACCGCCAGGAGGCTGCATGTTTACTGAGAATCAGCATTCAGATCGTTCCATCTATGGCTTGACAGACAGTTCCCTCTATGGTCACGAGCTTCTTTCATCCAGAAAATAACAGTGCCTGTCTGGAGAACGTACAACAACTTACCTGCATTTACCTTTTATCTGGCTGCTGCTGTTTGAGCAAATACAAGCTCTTCTTTAAATGCGCCCCAAGAGCGACTACGGCACTGCAGATTCACCAGTGCCCTGTGTGACTCTCACCTCTGTGAGTAGTGCAGTTAATCCCACTCCTTGGGACCAGCAGTGGTATTTTAGAAGTACACTCTTAGACAAAATTCCCCTTCCTCAGTGTAACCCCAAAAGGTACCAAATGGTTAAGACTTCAGAGTTTTACAACAAATGACAGGGATGCATTGAAATATTTAAGTGATTACTTGCATAGCAAGACAGGGTGGCAGTAAGCCTTTTGTTGTTGTTATGGAATCCTCTGGAAGACTCAAGTTATGGCAGAGTTGTTGTGTGTTTTAAATGGTCCCTGCTCGAGAGGCAAGGCTCTAGCGTTCAAGAGTGAGCACAGAGAAGGGGTTCTTCATGCCTGTCTGCCTTAACACATTGCTGCTCACGGTTTTTCACCAGTACGTACCTGACTGAACATCTACGCAGAATTCCAGGCTGACCTAACACTCCACGGTTACGCGTGCTCTACTCGGTACTAAACTGTATCCTGTCGACCTGTTAGTATTATTGCTCATAGCTTACTAGTTATTGCCATTTGCAATTATTAAAAAAGTACACAATCAGTACATGAGTTCCCTCTTCCATCAAATCTACTCCGGAATAGAATGAAATATTTTTTCTTCATTTCACTGTAAAGAGCTAATCACAATTTATTGCCTTTCCATTTTATTCTATTTAAAAATATATATTCATGTCCACTTTAAAGCAACCCTTTAGTGTCCTAAGCCTGGCTTTCCCAGTACATCCCATTAGTGCAAACCTGGTGGCCTTTGGGAAAACCCACTGGTTAGTGCCTTAGAAATTTTTTTTGCTGCATTGTCATCAGACCCCGTGAGGCAGGTGACCCGCAGAACGGGGACAGGGTTATTTCCCAGGGCGCAGTGCCCCCCAAGCCTGCCCCCTCTCAGCACCGGGCCCTCCCAGCATCCGCTGTGCTCAGGCTGGATCTTCTCGAGCTGCTGCACTGTAAGGCAGCTGCAGGCCTGACCTGACCCTTCCTCTCCTCCAGTGTAATGTCAGGGTTACATCTGGCCATCTCCTAGGTGTGTTTACATGTAAACTCTGGAGCTTACGGAGGGTTGGCGCTGCTACCTATACGCAAACTGAATGCAGCAGAACCCATTCTGGGAGCAGAGGAGAGACCTACCGCCATCCAAGGAGAGTGACCACTTGTAATGGGGTTCAGCAGTGTGGTGTGGTTACACAACCACCTTCCGTGATTTAACTACACGCTATTAAATTAAGAGCTTGTGCTTTTCCAGAGGGTGGGGAAAGGGAGAAAACTTCCAGTGCTTTTCAGCTAAAAGCGAAGAATGTGGCCTACTTGCCCCTTCCCACCCTAGCCCCTTCTAAAAGGCTTGTATGAGTTATTTTAGTGTTCATCACAACTCCTGTTTTAGTAGTGATGTCATTTCTCTGCTCACTCGGGAAAGTTACAAATAAAATTCAAGCTTCTCACAGATGGGGGGGAAGGAGGCAAATAAACCAGCGTTAAGTGCATGTAAACATGTTTATAGAACTCAGGAATAATGGGTTACCGATTTGCCAGTTTGTAGCCATGTCTAAGAACTCTCCTACCAATAAATAACGTGGAGTTGGCTTGTAGGCAGTGACTCTACCATCCGCAGAGCTGACAGCGCGTCCCTGTGGCCGGTCAGGATGCCAGGATGCTTCTCCTAATAATGTCCGTCCTCCTGCTGATGGTGCTGTTTGGACTGAGCCGCTGCTGCCTGCACTTTTTTTCAGCCACTTCTGGCTCTGAGTCGCTCATTTCAGCATCAGGCAAGTACCCGTCGTTCTCGCTGTCGGGCTTGGCCTTGCTTTTTGCCCTGTCCTTGGGTGAAACTCTGCTCATGCCCAGGTAGGGGTAGCTGGAGTTCTGGCGGCAGGTCTCCTCCAGGCTCTCGCCCTGCTGTTGTCTCTCCCCCTTCTTTGGAATACGGAATCCGCCCCAGTTTTTCACCGGGCTCGTGGGCGTCGTAGGCACTTTAACTACTGTCTGATGAGAGTTTACTCTGACAAGCTCCCCGTTGCATTTAGGCACTATATCCCTCCGTGTGCCAGGTGCTGACCTACCACCGGAGTGGTTCACAGCCCTTTTATTTTCTGATTGCCTCTGAGAGAGTTCTGTGGGTCTCAGTGGCTTGTGGTGGTGTTTAGAAGTCTTTTCCTTCAGTTCTGCCTTGATCAGCTCACACTGCGGGCGATTGTCTCGTCTCTTTCTGTGGTCTGGTATAACTATGCCGTTCTTCCGCTGTGCTGACACCATCCGTGTTTCTGCCAAGGGCTTCTCCAACATTACAAAGCCACCCGGAGCGGCACCGCTGTCCCTTTGGCTGGGCTGCCTCGGCACGGGCTTGCTGTCGCTCCCAGAGCCGGTTCTCACTCTGTCTCTCTTGTGTGGTTTTTTCAAGGAGTGGGTGAGAGAGGTGCCCATTTGCTTCCTGAAGAACGCAGAATGCCATTTCAGATCCTCGATCTTCGGGGCGTCGGGGCCCAAAGAGGGACTGTTGAATAAGACTGTGTTTTCCATTGAGGGGAATGAGGAAGGCACGCCTAAAGGTAAACAAAGGAAGTTCAGGTCGAGCAGTTCTGTGTCTGGGTGAATACCACTTGTGAATGTATCTATTTTAACTCTGTTCCTCACACCTGGCTTGTGCTTCTGCACGGACAGGTATCTGGTTGCCTGTCCGGCACCGTCACAGCACCATTACATGGCTGTGGCGTGGCTTCACGTGGGGTTTATTTCCCTGCAGCCAAGCTGCACCTGACTGCACTCACAGCAAAACTAAGTCCAAGCACTGCTGTATCCACTAAAGCCAGAGAAATTCCTCGGGAGGGGAAAACCAACCGGCAAGTAGATCTGATTTAGTGCAAAATACGGATTATTCGTTACTGAATACTTTAAGGATAATCTAGTTAATGCAGTAACTTTGAAATTACTTGTCTTTTTCAGAAAAGACTGCTGCCAGTGGGATTAGGCACAGAAACAAACAGTGGTTTTAAACCAGAGTGCTGCCTTTTCAAACTGCCATCTAAGATGCAAAGCAGCACACACTAAGCCCTCAAGCAGCAGCACTACTCACTGGCAGACCTAGCAGGTGCTGTGCAGCACCTGGATGTCAGCTGTGCTCTCCCTGTTGTGAGGGGTCATTAAAGACTTGCACCAGGAAGGATCAGAAGCAGCAAGCCAGTCTCCTCCCCACAGAGGAGTCAGCAGACCTACCTCTTTCTGTAACCAGGTCTCCACCCATTCCCTTTTTTCATCCACACTGCTGAGGTGTGGTGGGCTACACACCATTTTAATGTGAATAAACAAGGCTCTGATTGGCCTTCAAAACTAGCCATTAGCCTGTAAGCAAACCTATCAGTGCTTGTACTTGTGCTCCTGTGTGAACATAAAGCTGAGCATACCTGAAACTCTTTCTTGTTCCACCTGTTTTGCGTAGATATTAAATATCTGTTCCTGAACCCTGCAAACAGATCTCTTCATCTTCTCCCTTCGGGTCACCATGTAAGTGAGGTTACGCACCTGGAAGAAACAGAGTTGAGCGTGACAGCGATTGTGTTTCTCTGATGTTCTCAAGCTGCTTTGAATGAAGTCCCTTTACGTCCTACACACCACTTAAATTAGTTAATGAGTTTCAATGTAACGTTCTTCACCAAACTTCTAAGAGGAGTCTTAAATGCAATATAATTGAGAGATGATTCCATCAGACCTGGGAGGCCTTCTATGAACACCTGACTCAGCAGCTTATACACAGGAAGGCCAGAGCAGTGCTTAAACACACTGGGAATTAGGTCTCGTGCTGCTTTTAGTTCTTGGGGCACAGTGGGAAGTTCTACTACATCGGTAGCATGAGAATGTGAGGGGGTGTCCCTGCTTCTTGCAGGGGGGTTGGACTGGATGACCTCTGGGAGTCGCTTCTAACCCTGATCATTCTATGATTCTATGATTCTATAACTATTCAACAGTGCCAGCATTCCTGCCTGCATTCCTGCCTGCCACTGTGGTGTTCTGGATCAAAAGGAAGGCAGGCCTGTCTATTCAGGACACAGCTCAAGGGAGGCAACGGTAATGAGATCATCGTTGTGACTATCTCAAGCTTTTTTAGAAGAAAACTGCATTTCTGCCCATAAATGTGACTAATGCAGATAGCTGCGGAAGTTTCACAACCACCACCACCACTCTCCTGGAGCTTAGAAGTTATTTCTGTCCCAGCCACGGGAATGGCTGGGAAGTACCCGTAGGAGTTCCCAAGGCTCCTCACTCAGTTCTGTGCAGCTGCATGCGGCGCAGGGCCCTGTGGATTACACTGTGCTGCTGCTCTCCTGGCCACCACAGAGGAGATACTCAACGCCCGTGACTTGTGTTGGTACAGTCCTGCTCTACTGAAGGCTCCCAGTCCTGGGACATCACTGTCACTACTCCCTGGGGTTCACCTAGCCTGGTGCCCAGCACAGCCCATGGCTGATTGTGCTCTGCCTTCCCTCCTCCAAGCTGAGCTGTGCCGTCTCCACAGACGTACCCGTTTCAGCACGTGAACTGCCTGACACAATTTCAAAATCTGTTTCCAGCTGAATGACACCAGCACCAGTTGGAGTAGACCTATCCAATTTTATCTTGGATGTACAACAGGTGGGAACAACAGACTAATGAAATATTTAAAGTACTACAAGAATATTGTATCCACTTTTGACATCACCACATAAAAATGGAAAGGATATATACGGAATAATGTAAGATCCGGTGAACGCAGAGACGAACTCAGCTTGTCACAGACAAAATTAAATCCTGAGCACATAGAGCAGAAACAAAAGGCACGAGGTAACAGCTCTCAGCTCTGGCCTTTGGAAGTTGAAACTAGAAAAAAACCTGCAATAATTAACTAGAAGAGTCATTAGCCACCAGGATCCTTTCCGAAGGATGGAGCAGATGCATGAGCACATGCCGCTCTGAAGCAGGACTGAGATACTGCTCTGGAAGAGGCTGTGGTTCACCCACAAGTTACTGAGGCTGTGGCAGGGCCCCCCAAGCTCAGAGCTGCACCCAGCCTCCCTAAACAAGCTGTATGCTATGTGAAAAACTACAATCAACTTGCTGCTCTTCTTGGCCAGAGCTCGAGTCGTTACAGGATCCAATGTACTTAGAACACTGAGGTGGTTGCTGCAAGCCAAGACCTGCTGCCCTGTGAGCGGACCCTGGATTTGACACAGGTAATTGGTGCAGAAACTGAGTGTTAACGGCCCTTTCTGAGGCTCCAGCTTTGAGTCAAGCTGCAGCACGGTGTGCCTACATGCGGGGCATGACTGTGAGCATCGTTCAGAAAGGCGGCTAACGAAGGCCAGCACGCCTCACACTATCAGTGCAGTGACTTACCCGCTCCAGGTCCTGGCGGAGGTGTGTGAAGAGCTGCAATCTTCTGAACAGAACATCCTGCTCCCGTTTAGCCAGGTTATCCTCTTCATCCTTCTTTGGGGTTATCAAAGGCTTATTGAAGTGAGCTTTTCTCTTCAGCTTCCAGTATTGGTACAGGAATCCAACTAGCTCCTCGGGCAGCCCCAGTGCTTTAGCCACTTCCAGAGACTCAACGAATGTATAGAACTCGTCCTCCAGCTGTTGGAGCTTTTGCTTACGGAGGCTGACTCTGTGGGCCTCCTCCTGGTTCTGATCCATGCTGTGGAAGGGGTCAGCGTGGGCAGGAAGAGAGCTGTCCTGAATTCCGTTCCCATTCTCCTGACCCAGGCTCTCACTGAACGTCTCATCCTCCCGTTTCTGGCTGGAGCTGTGTTTGGGACAGTACGACTTAAACTTCACCTCATCGTTCTCCGCCAGTATGGTCTTCATCTCCAAGCCCCGGTCAAACGCGCAGGTGACGTGAAAGGCTGTTCTGCAGTTCTTCACCGAACACTACAGAAATGAAATGAAAACTATTCAAGTATAAACATAAGCAGCCACACTGCCTAAAACTAATCCAGGAGCAAGGACTGCTTTGGAACGCCAACCCTGCTACCGGGCTCTGCTCCTAAGCTGCATGTATTTTCTTGCTCTCTTTTAATGAGGTTTACGATGCCGTGGTTTCAGGCCAGGCACAGATCACACAGCCCCGTGGGACAGGAGTGCTTAACCCCTCCCTAGCCTGATCACGCTCTCCAGTCACCAGCGAATCCACAAGGGAAGTGTTCTTACCTCCAGCATAAGGCTGAGTTACCCAAAGGAAAGGGGTCCCTGTTGTCCCAGCGTGAGGGGGTGGGGGTGAACAGCTCTGCAGCTCTAGGCCAGGCTGGAACTTTTGAGTTAAAAGCCTTTCCCAGCACCCTGCCCCATGCTACCCAAAAGGCCTCAGCCGAGGGGAATTTTGTTTCTTGTTATCCCAGTTTCAGAATGTCAGATATTAAACCACTGTCAACCACTGTGTCACTGACTGCACTCAGCCCTCCCTTCACCTGGGAGACGAGAACATCAGGCAACTCCACCTTTGGGCATTTTTCTTCCCTCCTAGTGAGCCCAGCCATCACAGAGTGATGGGCTGTTGTTCAGCTCATTTACCACTTCATCTCAATTGTAACTTCCTCTTGTAAAATGCTGTCGTGGCTATGGCCAGCCACACAAGGAAAGGTTTACTC
The DNA here is from genome assembly GCA_013399135.1 of Heliornis fulica. Lineage (NCBI taxonomy): Eukaryota > Metazoa > Chordata > Aves > Gruiformes > Heliornithidae > Heliornis > Heliornis fulica. The sequence goes on from VXBZ01001454.1 coordinate 64,545, forward strand.
ACACACAGAGATATATATAGGTGTACATACACAGATCAAATCACACCTCTGCCTCCAGTGACAAGAAGCTGAAGTGGAAATGAACATTAGTGCTGTTACCGAGGAGGAAAGCGAGTGATGCTTAACCCAAGCCACGTAACCTTACAGAGGAACACGTGGCACTATGTGTTTATACGGTGCTTTATAAAGAAGCCAAGTATCTTTCGCCTCTGGGTCTCCTGCTCGTGCTGACTCAGCAGCCACATGGCATGTAAAGGTGCAACAGAGATTCAGCTGCAGAAGTTTGACATGAACATCCTTTAATAAAAATCAACGTATAAAAGGAATTTAAAATAACCAGCAACACACCTTCTGCCCTCTTCCTTGCTAACAACAGGGCAAAATCAGCCCCAGCTGTACACCAACCGGTAGAAGAAGACTTAGTTTAGCCACAGTTTCCAAGCTGCTGTCATTTGGAACCATCAGCTCACCGTGTGGCTCATGTTTTACTGGGAGAAGAGGGGAAAGCCTGTCTCATCAGAAGGAAAGCTGCTGAGCTTGGGAGAACATGCAGCCTCGCTTTCCCCAGCCTACAGCAGCTACTCTCTGCTCAGCCTGACACACACATCAAGCTCTTCTCATGCCTGCACACATCTCAGCCCATCTCTGGAGGGTCACGCTCTCTGGTCCTCCCATTAATGCTGCTTCATGACTATAAAGTTCTTCTCTGCTGCAGACAAGTTCACTGCATAAATCTAAATAATGATACCGAGATTCATACAACTCATGTAAAATGTCAGCCAAAACTGCTAGTGCTCATCCCTCCCTTGCCATTTCAAATGTACAGCTGTCCCAAGTGGCAGCCACCATGCCTGCGTGTCACCCCGTGGCGTCATGAGAAGGGGAAAAGTGGTATCAGAAGAAATATGGAAGGTGTGACACCTCTCCCCAAACACTTAACACAAATACCCAAGCATTCGACCTAAACTACTCAAAGTTACACCCCAGAGCAGGTCTGGAGATAGGACAGAACAGCTTCAGCTCCGTAACAGCAGCCAAGAGGAAGGGGACATCTCTATAAGGAGGTGTTATAATTGCAAATTTATGCACTCTGGACAGATTTATTTTCTCTGATTAACATTTACTACTGACATATTTCTTAACTGGAAACAGACTGATTGGTTACACTGGAACTACTGCTGCATTGCTGGTTTACATTTTCTAGCAACCTCAGCAAATGACTCAGACCAGAGGAGAAAAGGAAACTGATAAAGCCCAATTTTAAAGTGTAGGACTTGAGTAACTTGTGTGTCTTCATGCTGGTCTCACCACCCTGGGTCCTGTAGGATTATGCTAGCCCCACAACAGGAAGCTCTGCTTCTTCAGCCTCCTTACGAGACAGCAGCATCTTCCTGTCTGGGGGAGCTTTCTGAGGATCATGCTGAAGGTGAAGAGCGTTACCGTAATTACACTTCATTCTTTTTCACCCCAATCACAGCACTGCCCCAAGTGGGTCACCCGTCCTTGTGCTCTCATCATCTGTTCTCCAGCAAGGCAGATCTAAGTTGTGCCTCATGTCTCAGGAAACCAAGTATCTCCTCTTTCAAAAATATGGGGCTTGGTAATGGGCTTTCTCAATCTCTTTAGATTCTGAAATTGTTCTTAAACTTAGTTAACATTTCTGAGCGATTTTTTCACCACGCAGGATCTGTAAGTGCTTCACCACTGCCAACCCAACACAATTACACACGTACAACCACACTGCCCTGTCTGAAACACTCCGGTGTGGATCAGTTCAGCTCCCACAGAGGTACCCAACCTGTCTCACAAGTTGCTAAACAGGGACTAGCAGACAGGTTTCGGCACAGAAGCTTTTAGCATTCAAGCTTTGGTTTTGTATGTGGTGCCTCAGAGAAATACAGGGGGTTTCCCTCACCTCAACACCATTTAAGGTTTACACAGCGTACTAATAGATGTATCAGCATATCTACAAATTAAAAAGTCTTACGGGATGATCTGGCTGTTAATATTACAATTTTACTAGGAAAGTAAGAGCACACTAATGTTCAAAAGCACTTTATGTGCAACTGAGTCCACAGTAACAAACAGGAAACCACAGAAGTCTTACTGTGGATACACACTTTGTGTATCTACTAAAAACTGACAAGACACACGGACATTTGTGCGATGAAATTACCTGTATAGAAGCTCCAACTTTTTCATTACAAAGGCTGCACACTAGTGCCCATCTACTGCTGGGAATGTGAGAAACCTTTGTAATGGGCTCCATTTTTTCTGGGCTTCCAATGCTCACCTAAGAGAAAAAAGGTTAAAAAACACAGTGACCATTACACTGTGAACTGAAAAGGGAAATAATTTTATCAAAGAAATCAAATTCCTTGTGTGCCCATGCAGAATCAGCATGTTTCGAGTTCCTCGGGTTATAAGGAACTAAAAAAAAAAAAAAAAATTAAAATTCCTTGTTTGAAACCTCGGTTCCTCACTGCACCAACTCCGCCGTTTCAGGAGGAAGCCCGCCAAGGTACAGTTACCGTACAGGATGAATAGCTGGATGATGAAAACCCATAGGAGTCCTCACTCTCACATCCAGACCTTCCTACTGCACCTTTAATGTTCCATTTCCAAAATAAAACGGTACTTTGTGTGCCTGTTAAATGAGTTTTGCCGGGTCCAATTTTTTGAGGCCTAATTCTGGTTGACTAAGGCAATGCCATTACTTTCTTTGCAGACGATGCCTCATCCTGCCAGACGTTCCAGCTAGTGGAGAACCTTTTCTTCCTAACAAGTACCATACACATGCTAGGCTCCGTGTAGCGACACACGTGAGCTTGAACAGTGTTTTAACAACAGACTTCCTCTCTCCCAGCATCTCTGCAACCACCAACTCCCGGATTTTCAGCACCTACCTCTGGAATCCACAGAGCACAGCTAACATGCACCCACTTAGTGCCGCTCCGGGTTGGCTTCATGGCACCACCCTTCTTGGGACACAGCAAACACTTGGGCTGAACACCGAGCGCGCAGGTCCTGCACAGCCAGCTGCCTTCCGGCACCTTCAGGATCCCGTAGCACGCCTGCATGCACGTTTATGGAAAGGGGAAAGAAAACAAAGGAAAAAACCATGCATTGCTGCTACTTCTGTTACGTGTAGCCGAACACTGAATGACCAAGAAAACTTCTTCAAGCTGGGAAGGAAGGACAGGCTGGTAGGAAGGCATCTCCCACGGGAACGGGGATGTGAAAACGTTATCTGCTCCTCCATGCTGAGAAGTTGTAACTGTCACAACAAGGTGACACGTAACAGAGCTTCATTAGATCTGCTCAGGTCAGTCGGTTCTCAAGTAAAGTTACTATAGTAAGTTCCACCTGTGTCCCTACTTGACTTGGCTTGAAGTTCTTTTCTCCTCCCCCTGCTGAGCCTAAGGTGCTGCTACTAAAGGTGTGTTAGCCCCAGAAGTGTGCAGAGGAAGCACAGAGCAGTGACCAGGTGAGAACACACAACACCACAGTCCTGGGGAGGCTATTCCTCACCTTCTAAGTTCCTCCACACATACACAATACCACTTGTAACCCTTTGAGCATGATGTTTCTAGAGGTACATCTATCAATTCTCCTGGACTGCATAATTTCTGAATTCATCTTACTGCCCAGCAGTGAACTTGGCAGATCGACATCTGTCACTGGAAAAAAATCCAACCTGTTATCTTTAATGGCTGGGCAAAGTTTCTGTCACTACCCCTGCACTCCCCAACAGTGACCTGGTTGCCATACCTGATGCACACAAATATTGCATTTGTCACAAAACACCATTTCGTTGCCGTCTTCTCCATCTGGAGACTGACAGACGTCACAGACAACATCTTCATCGTATTCAATCCCAAGTCCTTCTTCCGTCTCAATGGCGTGACTCATGTTGTCGTAGCATCGTTGCTCGAACTCCTCTATGACCCTTTCCATCGTGTACTCATCCAGCTCAGGCATTCCTGGGAAACACGAGATGTTATTTACTCAAAGAGCCATCACCACCACTGTCACACATAACTCCAGCTGCTTGCTTCAAAAGCTGAGTAGATAGCAGCTGACCCACACACACACACAGTTCATTCCTAGGCAATCATGCCTATTCCACTGTAAGCCAGGGAAACTGGGATGGTGGAGAAGGAAAACAAAGTCAAGTAGGTCTGTATTGAACTGTGAAATTAACCAAATGCTGTGAAAAGCTTTCAGAAACTGATACTGGTCTTGCTCTCATTTTGCTTCTGGGACAGCGCCATCTGAGAGCATTTGGAACCAGAAGTGATGGGGGAGAAGAGGAAAAATCAATGACAAAATCTGAATCTGCTGCAATTCTTGTAGCAAACCTGGGAGTTTCTAATAACAGCTGTTGGGTTTTTCCAAGTTCCATCCCAATGGGGTGCAACCCTACCTAACATCTCTATCAGACCCTGCCACACCAATACATCAGTTTGCTTTCAAAAGCGAAGAACCCTGTTGTAATTAATGCACTGTCTGATCTGGGCCATGGTGTTTTCAGATGGCATTCGTGATGCCACAGCTGAAGGCTGATTACATTATAGTGCTCTATCATTTGATTTTGTTAATTAGATTAAATTAGTATTATAGACCTGAAAAAACCACATCATAGAAGCAGCAAGAACAATATCAGAAAGAGCACAGTGCTTCCCGCTCTGGCTTCCACCTCTCACTTGCCAGGGCCAAGACTTGGCTGTAATACTTCCAAGCTGGTATGACAACAACCTCTACCACACAAGCAAGTGTGAAACCAAGGCAGCTATGCTACCGCAAGCAACCTCCTCCTCCTCCTTATGCAGTTCAGCACAAGAATTCCCCTATGCTTCAATCACTACAGTGAAGCACAGGCTTAGCAGTCCTGCTTTGGGTCTCGTTCCCAATACCTAACGCTTGCTGTGGCGTACAGAAGATGGCAACCTCATGATGCCTGTGTTATTGAGAAAATCCTCCCTTTGGCTCTCCCTGACAATAACTGAGCCACAAACGCCACAAAATGAAGGAAAAAAAAGGAAGAAAATGAAGAAAAATGAAGAAATAAAAGAGAAGAATCTTTAGCCACCCTCATATCAGAAGGCAAACAAAATTACTTTCAGCTTCCCTTACGGAAAGGTAAACCCTTGCAGCAGAGGTAACGCATCCCCTACTACCCAAACTGAGAAGCTGGAAGGTAGCAAGAGGCAACATCCAGACTCCTGCTGCTGTGAATTTTGTCCTACATCCCACAAACACTGCACCAGCAAAGCACATGTGGTCAGGTTTTAGACCAGTTTGCAACTAAATTCTAACATCACGCTTGCTATCACTTCATAAAAGCCCTTGGAGGTTTGTTATTGACTGTGCATTAATAAGGGTTAAAAAAGGGTCTATAGCTTCAGTGCAAATGTTTACATTCATTCTTTTAAAGCCACAACATACATTTTCAGTGCCCGAAGCACTCCAACAGGTATCAAAGGAAACACATGGCAGTCACAGCTGCAGGGACAGCACAGAGGAAGTGCTACAACTGCAGCTCAGCAAATACTCCACTTTTCAGATGGCCGTTAGCAGTATCTGTAGAGCACCCAGGTATTCGAGACCCACAAGGGCCCAGTGCTGACAGGAGCCTCTCCTTCCCGCTGTGTACAGCGAAACCCAGCGGATGAAGAGTAAACAAGAAACTACAACAAACCACAACATCAAAGATCAGGTCCTTTAAATCCCAGCTGCTCAGTGGTTGGTGTGCAACCTGTACAGGCTACGCTGGTGTAGCGGGACGGCTACCGCAAGGCTTTGTGCACAGGTACAGATCTGCAATGAAGATGTGCCATCTCTGGTGCCATCCTCACCCCAGCACAACACTGCAGTAGCCCTCATCTTCTTTTGGCAAAAGGCAGAGGGGATTATCCACACTGGATATCAATTTGAATCTCTCTTTGAAAACAAGCTAAGGGGACTTGTTGATATTGTTTTCCTGAAGATAACTGGAAAGGTAACCTGAACTCTTGAATCACTGACTGTTTTTAAATCATCTAAGCCAAACACTAAACCTGAGCAGGTCTGACTTGAGATCTGGAAAAACGGCTTCTGTAAGAGACCACATCGAGGCTGGGTCATCAGTTTCTTCCATACTTCCAGAAACCCACAGTGGGTTTAGAAAGGAGAAACTTTTAAAGAGTTATACATGGCCAGTCTGTGGCTTGCCGGGTCCTGAGCCATCCACGAATGGGCTACGGCCAGATAATACCTGTGCAACTAAACCATAACGCAAAGCAGGAAACTGCCACGGTGCTAAACCAGAAATCAGCGTTCACCAGCGCGTCCAAACCTCTTCCATCTGGCTCAGCAGCTACTCCCTTATCTGAACAATGTGGTCCAAGTTCTCTGGTGACTTACATCCTCCTTCAATTCCACTGAAATCCTCTCCTGAAGCACATACCGAAGAAATGTTCCTGTTCTTGCTCTGCCCCCCTACCCCTTCCCACACACAAGTCATCCTGCAGAAAAAGGAACATTTCTCCTCCTGTGATAGCTCCTACCCCTGCTTTTGAACTAGAGCACATGGCCACAGCAAGGTTTGAGGCTCCTCCAAAGAATCACTGCGGGAATTCCTTACTGTCTCATTCCCTGCACAGTTCAGCTGACGTTATTATGTCCTCTAAAACTTCCAAAACTCACTGTCCTGCTTCATGCTGAACACTGGCTAAACAGACAATAGAGACACGTGATGCAGAAAAAGATAAGGATGCACATAACATACGTAACCGAATGAACTACCTCAACAGTCCGTCTGACGTTCTCTTCAAGGACCTTGATGGCAAAATGGGAATTTGGGGAGAATTCCCTTTTCAAATGGAAAGCAGCAAAGGGAAAACCCACGTGGCCAGATTCCAACCTGGTCTAAGCAGTTATGAAAGCACGTATTTTAGGGCTTAATCACATCAGAACCGGTTTCCCACAGCTACTCTTCATACTTCTATCATCGCTTCCCACTGCTGCACTCCCTAAAATTGTTCTTAATTCTTAAACCTTGAATTAAAATTTTAAACAAAAAAATAGGCAACAAACCCACAAGCACTCATTGCTCACCCATTTCCTTGAACTCTTCGTTGGCAAGCTGCAGCCACGCTACATCCACATCATTGAGATCGTAGCGACACATGCTGTCTGCTAAGGTTCGGATGTCAACGTAGCCCAGCTCCGGAGGCTCCGAGCCGGACGAGATGATGTACTTCCTGGGGCGTGTAAATGTGACAGCTTTCGTCTCAGACACAATCCTGGAACAGACAGACATGCAAACATCAGCTGTGCTGGGCCGCTGCTGAGAGACTTGTATCAGGAGAATTCAAGTTGCCTCAGTCTAAGTGCCTATCATCAGCAATCATCTAGTCTTCCAAGCAACCACCTGGCTCCAGTGAGATGGGAAAACATTACCATGCACCTCTGGAACACACTGGTGGTATTGTAAAGAGTCATCTGGAAACCCAATTCATTACCAGACTTCTATATAAAATAAACGAGATGGGGACAGAGCTGTGTTTACCCTTACATGAAATTCACCCACTTTGAAGCTATGGTAGGAACGCTGTATTTGTGCAGCATTGGCTGCCATACACACAGATGTTAAACTCAACTTTAAGTCCTTTTTTTTTTTTAATAATTAATCTGTTTAACTACAATACTGAGATCAGGAAAGTTCAAGGAATTTCCTGCAAGTATTTCCTGCTACATTTGAAGTTTTCTTTCTTACAGTAAGTTTCTTCTGCATCTTTTGTTGTGTGTGTAGCTATGGAAGTGCCATCACTGTGAAGCTCACAAGACCCTTCCGCAGAGAATAAGCACTAGCTAAGGACAGCAGTCACAGCGAGGTACCTGTCAGCCCACCTGCAGCGCAGTTCTCTCAGTAGAGGACACTGCATCTTCTCTTAGAGTAACTGCCAACACTGACATTCAGAATGGATGAGACCCACTTCACAATGTGACACTGGCACCTTCGGGAACCACAGGCCACCCTGAGAAATGACTGCTTTGCACAATGTTGGGTTTTGGTGCTCTAGAGCTCGAGATGTTTTGCTCCTCCTCTACAAGGGAGGAGAAAGCACCACTCTGTGTGTACACAACTATCTACTGGGAACAGCCTCAGTTTCACAAGCAGGTCATCCTCCATCCTGTTCTGCCCCCAGCTGAGCTCCAACATGTTAACTCCTATCAGAAGCCCCACTTCTGTACTGCCACACAGAGACATCAGGAAATACTCTACCCATTTCAGCCTCCTGTGCAGCCCTAATCTTCCCCTCACCTCACTGATTCATAAGCAAGCTGAGAAATGGTGGGCAAGAGCCAAATGATGAACCTGAGGCTTCTGAGGTACAGAAGGGACTGGGGAAGACTGTGAATCTGAATGACCTTGACAGCCTAACTGCATTACCCTACCTGTGTGCCTGGTCACAGCGTGAAAACATTACAGAGAATTTACTTCAAACCGGGCACTGCTGTCAGAATCTGGTGTTCCGCAGCTTCCTGCCTGAGATCACCTCCACATGGAAATAATAACCCCTGGGCAGCACCCTGCATGTGCTGTCCCAGTACCACTCTAGGGGCATCAAAGAAAGCAGCACAGGTGCTCTGGCTTCAAATCAAACCCCCTTCACCTGAAAAAAAGCAACACTTCACTGAAGTGAAACCCAACTGAATCACCCATGCTTACACCCACCCACCACAGAGCCCCGCTCCTGTCCCCACCCCTCTGAATCTACTCCACTCTTGCTGCCCTGGCCACTTGCTACAAGGCCAAACCCTCTTCCTTCTGTACCTCACTGGTATCAGCTGTCTGCCCCATCTTTAACTCCTGGTCTAGCCAGCTCCTGTTTGACGATTTTGGATTCAGTGTACAGAACGCCTCCCTCACCTCCCAAAGCAGGGCACAGAACAGCTCCAGCACTCCAGCACTGTCACGGCCAGGGGCTCAGAGTGCTTTGTGAGGGAGCAAACAGAGCTGTAATCAGGCATCAGAGGGCCATTCTGACCAGCAGACACTCACTAGTAGGACCACACAATCGGCTCAGCAACTGAGTGGTGCCTCCTGTGACGATACCTACAGCTGTGGGTGCCTTCTTTCCCTATCTCCTTCAATGTCCTAACCTTGGAGCAACATCTCTGCTGCCACTGGCAGAGAAAAGCTCTCTCCTAAGTGAGTATCTGGATCTGATATAGCCACCAAACCACTTCCCTGTTGGGTGTGGAACTCCTCAAAGGTCTGCCCCCCCCTGCAGCCTTGGGGGACACTTGACATAGAAAGTGGCAAGAAGACAACATGAGCACACATGTGCAGTGCGTGTGCATTTATTCAGGGACAGGGTGACATCAGTGTGCAGCAGGCTATGAGCACCACAGCAAAATGGTGTGTTCTCAACCGCACAGCGGAGAGGAAAATGCCAACTTCTCCTTGGAGCTCCAGGTCCAGTCCTTCAGCAGGAGAAAGAAGGAAGGAAAGGGTTACCTGATGTGCAGGTAAGCTCCTCACTGTACAGACCTGGCGGGGCTGTGCAGTGGTCTGCAGGTTGCTGCACAGAGCACAAAAAGTGCAAGCAAACATTCCTGTGGCGTAAGGCTGGCAGACACAGACCTAAAGGAGGCAATGTAGTGTCACCCAGAATTTTCTGCTGAGTGCCACAGAGGTTGGGCTGTTTGGAACTGTCATTTGGTAACACCTTATGGGCCAGCCTGGGCTTATTCAAAAAGATTAAAACAGTAATCCTTGTTCTTCCCACCTTCTTCAACTCCAATCCCAACTAAGCACAGAGTAGATGGACTGCAGCAAGCTCCCGCCCTTCCAACTGTCCTGTTTGATTTGAAATAAAGAACAATATCTAAGTGTAACACACAAGTAAGTAAAATAGGGGTTTCTTGATTAAGAGCTAGAAAAACCTCACTTCCATGTATTCAATTACATGCACATCTGAACAGTTCTTAAAAATCTGAAATGTTGTTCAACAAACAATTTCCTAAGTTTGTAAATGAAACAATCAAAAAACCCCAAAGTGAAACCAAAATAAATGCTGTATTTTCTCTATCCCTTAAATCCATCTTGTCTAACTGTTCCTTGAAAGGAGCCTATGGCTTGGAAATGAGCACAAGAACTGTCAAACAAGGGCTTTCCTTGCAATGCTGAGTGAGGTCAAGTCTGGGTTTAAAAATAGAAGCTATTTTTAACGTTATGTCATCACACTCCATCGTAATGTAACGCCACAAATGCTTCTCCGACATTCACGTTTCACCACACAGGCAGAACAGGCCTGAGTCTCGACCTCTCCAACCACCGAAGAAGCTGAGGCAGGTTGCTCTTTACCTCTGAGAACCCAGACCTCTCTAGCTAGACACTGTGCAATAAAGCTCAAGAAGCTAAGGCAAAGTAGACATAAGCTGCTAAGATAAACGTACGTGTATTTGTTTACATTCCTCCAAACTATACCTGGCTACTGGTTCTGGGATGGTCCCTGGGCTAACTGGCACCTGAACTCCCTTTTCCCACTCCTGCCTCCAGGGATCTGCCAGCACATAGTATTCATCAGGGTTCAGCTGGAAGGAGTCATGTAACTTCATGGCAGTGATCAGGTCCGTTCTGAACACCTGCAAAGAGAGTGACCAAGAAAGAAAAATAGAGACACTGACATTTGATATTTACACTCTATGATTCACAGCTTCAGGGTAACCATGGAGCACAGCCTGTCACAAGGTCACTGTATAAACCGTGAACAAACCCAGCCCACTGCAGGAGACAAGCTCAGCTTCATCATCGCAGGTAGGGGGTGGCTGAAGGTGCAAATACTGGCACAGCATGGCCTCCAGCTAACTGCACCGCAGGGCCTGGCACTCCCCCCGTGCTGGACACATGATGCTGAAAGGTGCTACCTACTCTTTACCCTGCTGTGGCCGCAAGAAAAGCCGCAGGAGCTCTGTGTCTTGTAATCAGCAGCACGCAGAAGAGTCGGTTTGACTTCAAGCTTTCTTTCTTTTTCTTTTTTTTTTCAATGACCAGACCACTGACTAATCCAAAGACATTCTAGAAATTCCCTGTGGTAGAAAACAAGGCGTGACCCTACCATGGCCAGTCACAAGAGGAAATTCTAAGGAGATGACTCTTTGGGCAAGTATGTAAAATAACAACCCAAAAGATCAAGTAAAATAAGGCTGAAATGTGGATTCTAGTGGCAGTTCATCACAGGCTCTTGTTACTCAATCAGGTACAGACACCTCTGCATCCCTAAGTGTTGTTTTACTTTGCCTTTGCAAAGGCATCCACCTCTAAAATACACAGAATATTCAGCAACTTCTGGGTCATCAGCCACAAACAAGCTGCAACGCTGTCTTCCACGAGCCAGTGGGTTGAAACCAGAGGACCTAACTCTTGCTGTGGCCTGCTGTGGTACTGCTGCAGGTACAGCTTCAGCCTGGCTTACCACTGTCTGCCAGCACTGCACTGTCTGAAAGCAAAGAGTGCTATCACAGGCACTACAACTACAGGCCTGCACTTGCTCACACCTACGCCCTCTCCCTGCCCTGCTCTCCCTGTAAGGCAAGGCTGCTCGCTATGCTACCACCGTTGCATTCATCACTCCCCACCTCCACGGGGGTTTAACCACTCAGTGCCACCTCCAAAGGAAGGGGTTAAAGAGCAACCAGGTGACAGAAAAGGGACCACTAGGACAAGAATAAAGGCAGGTAACGGGTGAGAAAAGTTCCTCTGCAGGCTTCTTAGCTTGCGGTAGACAGAGTACGTCCACCCAGCCCCACGTCACAGAGTTGCAAGGGAAAAGAGAGATTAGCAAGGCAGTACTCCCACTGACTCTCCTGGGGCTGCTCGTGGGGCACAGTGACACAACCTCCCAGTCTCCTACCCAGTCCTAAACCAGTGGTGACACTGGCTGGCTGGCATGAGCTCCAGCCAGCCCTCTTATCTGGCTGAGGAAGAGCCAGCTCTGCACGGATGCTCATTAGCCAGGCCTCCCCAGGACAGCCACTTCTGACATACACTGTCCGCACGCCTGAAACCACAACAGGTTCCCTATGGTCTCAGGGAAGTATTTTCAGAAACAGTGAACCTGAGAGGTAATTACACCCCTGAGAGTATTTCCAAGTGTGATTTGCCATGCCACACTGCTGCTGCACATCTTGAAACCTCTGCAGCCTCCCAACACACACACACTACCCACTTCTGTCACAGTATGCTTCTGTTTCCATGCTGCTTTTGTCACAGAAACAGCCCAAAATCATGACTTTTTTTTAATGCTTGGCACATTCAGAAGAACTGCCAATGTTTCCAAATAAAGGATAATATTGCCACATAAAGGAGAGGGTGGACACAGGCAATGGAATTGAGTGTAATGTTTAAAATGATCCAACTACAGGTCCTGTGAGGCTCCATTCAAGAAGCAGTAAGCCACAAAGTCAACTGGCTCACAAGTGAGCACGGCTAGCCAGGAGCTCCTGCGCTGCAGACGGACTGGAATTAAAGCAATCAAATGGCAAATGAAAAGAAGACTAAAAATATAAAACAGGACATGAAACTTGCTCAACCCAAGAGCTAAAACAACTCGGGCTCTCAGTCACAAAACTCCCTCTAAAAGCAAAGCTAATGCACCACCTGACAGCCAAGAAACTTCTTCCCATGCCCGTGGCCCTGTGACACTATTCTTTCTGCTCTAATTTCTGATGCAATCAGACTGCTCGGAGCAAAGCAGAGCTTACAGAAGTGCTGGCTCTCAGAAGCACTGAACACTTCAAAGCTAAAGGGTGAAACCCTGGCCACGCTCAAGTCAATGGGAATTCTGCCATCAACTTCAATGAGACCAGGATTTCACCCGGGGAGTTCAGCGAGTGTCACTTCTCTGCCAGCGCGCTTCTCTTT
>VXBZ01001454.1:77482-99588 GCA_013399135.1 Heliornis fulica
GAGGGAGGGAGGGAGGGAAAGCCTGTGGAACAAAGCTGAAGGGAACTGTATGAGAAGTCCATCCAGGCTGAGAAAATGAGAAACCAGTGCAAACCTTCAAAGACTTTGACAACAAATGCAACGAAAGGGATAGGAGAAAACAGAAGCACACAAAAAACAGCAGCAAGCTTCATCATTATCTCAGATTCTCTCCTGATAGCCTTTCATGATGTAGTTCTTCCTGTGCTAGCTCTCAAACCTGGGTCTAAGGGGCCGCTTCCAAGCGATGTACAAAAGGTAACTAAGAAAAGGAAGCCTACCACCAGCAAGAATAAATTCACCAGGGGTCTCTACATTCTCACACAAAAAAAAAAAAAAAACAACCAAAAAACCAAAAAAAGTCTTCAACAGCAACAATCAAAACAGAAAATCAGAAAACTCCAGTAGAAGGTGTAGTTCACACTGAACAATGAGTGGGATTCTTCCCACTGCTGTCATCGGGGAGGCTGAGAAAGTACATGCTTTATTAACATCAGTCACTCATTAGTGGATCAGAAACACATGTATTGGGCAAGGAGTTAAATGAAGAAATTCCATCTCCCAAAGCACACGCTTTCTCTGCGGCCTCTACAAAGCCCAATCGTAGTGTTTGCCTGGAGACTGGGAGATTCAGCAAGATTATTTCCAAAGAACAGGATCACATTTATGTGTTACTAACAGCTGATCCATCTTGGAAAGTTTAAAGGTTCATACCTCCCTTGACAGGACTTCCCCCGAGCACTATGCAAGACAGAACTGTCAGGAAGCAGATTTCTAGTCTGACTTTTACAAAGATGACATGCCAAAACCCAATACCAACTATAAAATAAATGCACCTAATGCAAATTTTCTACTGTTCACAAATGAAGCTACAAAGAAAACCTCATGCCTACAATCCCAGAAGAAAGACTCTGCAGCTATGGTGAATGGGTGTCAGACCATAACAAAATTCACAGACAGAAAATGGTGCTGGCAGTGTCTGTGCCACCAAGTGAACTCCCTAATCTGGCAAATAAAATAAAAAAAAACAAGGGGGGGGTGGGGGGAGAGAGGGAGGAGTTGGGGCAGATGTCACCTAAAGTGCAGCAACAAGAAGATGTACCTTAGAAGACCGCTAGCAGTACATGTACACAGCTTTGTGTTTGATAGATGTAACAACATGCAAATCAAACCCCAGAAATACCTCAGAAGGTTTTCTATCTTCATGTCTAGAACACGAATTCCTCCGATGTCGAGATCTGGAGTGCTGGGACCAGGTGGACACACCTAGAATACAGAAATGATTATTTGCAGACAGTACTGCCATCTACCAATAAAAGCCTTCGCTCTCTCCACACACCCAAGCAGCCCAGCTGACTTCTGTGACAAACCTCCAGGACTCTCTTGAACAGGGACCAGAAAACAGAACTCATCCCATTGCACACTTCTGCGATCGCTCCTCTGGGCCGGTTTTGCTTATGATTGTCTACTGATCCGTGCACGCACTGGCTGCACTGCACTTAACAGCCATCCACACAGCATTTGAAGGCAACTGCTTCATAATGTGCTTCCCCCTGAGCATCAATAAACCACTTTGTGCAGATTAATAGCTGACCAGGAGGCCTGCTGACCGCCTGGGACCCACTCTTTGAAGCTAACGTATCGATGCCCTAACTATCTCTACCAGTCACCCAGATTTTAGCACAGCAAGCCGGTTTAAATTGAAGCAGGGTGCAATGTGGAGCCCACAAAACAAGCTGCTGTCTCTTCTCCTGAGCAAATCTCTCAGGGTGGTTGTACAATTTTTGTCTGCATAATTATTCATTACATTCCAAACAAATTATAGCTTTTTGCCTTGAAACCTTTTGACAGAGCCTCTGTCAGCTTTCGGAAATACTGTAACAGGAGAAAAGGGAAACCAGAGAATCTGTACTCCACTGACTGAGCAGTGCTTTGACACCTGAGTGTCTTATACCCATGCAAACCGACTCGTGCTCATTCAGTAAGGCTTGTGGGTATGGCAGGTATTTTGTACTACCAACTGCACAGAGCTAATGAGAAAAAAAAAAAAACAAACCAAAAAAAACCAATAAATCCTTATGGGTTGGAGAGACAAATGATATGGATGGATGAGAGACAAATGCATGATAAGGAAATCAGGGCCTATGTGTTTCATCTCCAAAGGATGTACTCAGATTTTGCAACTCTGGGCATCAATTGTAGACAGATAAAACAGAACCTCTGCAAAGCCCTTTTGCTAGGAGTGAAAAGTGTTAAGGCTACAGTCCATAGGAGCAACGTCACCTCACATCATCCACCAGACATCTCCTGGAGATCAGAAAGCACTGCTCAAAGCCAGATTGCATAGGATGGGATAAGATCTCTATTAAAAGTCCTTTTCAAAGTCAAGTGACTGTCCAAGAGTGAGTAACAAGCAATCAACAGAACTGGTACTTAGTGGCTATGCTTCTGCCATCTCTTTGGGTCAGCAGGAATTTAAGAAGTCTGCCCCAAGAGGAACCACTCCGTAATACACCAATGAGTAACAGGCGTTATGCAGAGCACGCAGAATGGTCAAAATTGCCAGGTACATGAACAGCTAAAAATCCTACTTTCTGAGGTCAGAACACAGCAAGGACTTAGGCACATGTTAGTGTTCTCATGTAAAGGCTGGTGATTTGAAAGGCTTTTAAAATGCACAGACACTTTTCCTAAGCCACTGTATTTTATCATTTTCTATTTCTATGAAGAAAAAGGAATAATGTGCCCAATGGCCATTTACTGATCTGTGTGGAAAGCCAGACTCCTAAGATTATTTAACTACCATTCCATGTTGTAACTACCATTACAGCTAAATGTTCTCTTGAAAGCTAAGGAAATATAGGCAGCACTATAAACTCCTCCCGAGCCCAAACTCAACCTAAAAAAGTCAAGAGGGGAACAACCGACCATCAGAGGTACAGCTAAAATTCACAACAGAAACACAATTTTCCCCATGATATTACAACATAAACATTTTAACATTCAGGCAGATGTGATTTTATCAACAGACTCACTAGAAGTCGCAGACCACATACGTACTCCCACCAGTTAGTATGATAAGCATTCAGTTCTCATGGGTTCTGGTATTTTCCATCGACAATACGTTAATGTCTGACCATCTGCCACTGAAGCATACAGGCAGTTAGACCTCCACACCAGCAAGTCAGGCACTCTGACATTTCCAAAGCATTTGTGGGTCCAAGTGTTTTGCTGCTGGACCTGCGGGAAGAAGCCTGTACACAAGGCAAGGAGTTACGAACCACAAGTGGTGTTTGATTCTATGTCCATGGGAGAAGAGCTGTTGAGTCTGGAGGCTTTAATAGAGTTGTTCCCAAGCAAAATGTGCATCTGGCAAAATTAGAGCAGTAGCAGTATGATCTACTTCTGGACCTCTGATGACAATTTACCATGAACAGATGAGTGAGCAAGCACAAGGGCTTTTTTTTTTCACATGGGTATTAAAAGATGTATTTCTCTCACGCCATGTAGAAGCTACAAAGGTGAGGAGTAAAATAATCCCTACAATATCTCCCTTCTCCATTTCTTTACCGTGACATCTGCAGATGCTATACTTCAAGGCAGTATCTTATATATGTACTTCTACTTTAGTCACAGTCTGTGTACACTAAGCTCGGGCCACTACATTAATTAGCTAATCCATCCAACGGGAAAGGTCAGCTCCTAGCACCCAACTGGAGAATTTTAAATTCCTTTTTTGAAAGTGCTAACAAAAGCATCCCATGCTACATTTGCACGCACAAGGGACAACTCCATCACCGCCAGCCCTCCTCAGGATATATTATAATGAGTATTTTTCCATGCCAACTAACTTCCTGCAGTGAGTACGAGAAAATACCGTTTCTAACATAGCTCTGTAATAGCAGTTTCCTTGCACACCACGCTGGCTGTGGCCAGGACAGAGTTAATTTTCTTCCTAGTAGCTGGTAGGTGGCTGTGGTTTGGATTTGTGCTGGAAACAGTGCTGATGACACTGGGATGGCTTTGGGATGGCTTTGGTCCTGCTGAGCACTGCTGACACAGAGCCAAGGCCTTTTCTGCTCCTCAGCCCTCCACACTAGCGAGTAGGCTGGGGACGCACAAGATGTTGGGAAGGGACACAGACAGGACAGCTGATCCCAAGTGACCACAGGGATACTCCATAACATATGGCATCATGATCAGCATATAAAGCTGGGGGAGGAGGAGGAAGGTGGGAATATTTGGAGCGATGGCATTTGCCTTCCCACGTAACTGTTAGGTGTGATAGAGCCCTGCTTTCCCGAGTGTGTCTACTGGTGGGAAGTGGGGAATTAATTCCTGGTTTTTGCTTTGCTTGCACACGCAGCTTTTGCTTTACCTATTAAACTGTCTTTATCTCAACCCACCAGTTCTCACTTTTACTCTTGTGATTCTCTCCCACATCCCGCCAGGGGAGAGCGAGCAAGCAGCTGTGTGGTTCTTAGCTGCTGGCTGGGGTTAAACCACACACATAAAAGTCAGTGAATGCACAGTGAAAACATGCAGTGTTATTACTAAGTTACTGAAGAGGCTGATGCATTTTTCCGAGCAGTATAAACTGACTGGAGATAATACTGGGAGAAAAAGGTAAAAGAATGTTTCAGGGGATTGTGATTTTACTACCCACCCAGATCTGTAACTGCAGGTGACCTCTGGCAAGGACTTGACCAGGACAGCCAACAGTTATTCGCTGAATAAACAAAACCCAACTCTAAGGCACTGCATTCACAAACTCAACCAACCACAACTCAGGCACCAAAGTGCAAGAAATGGAAGGAGACAGTCAAATGACAGTAAACTATCCAGCCTGTAACAACATTAAATTTAACTGCTTTTGAAATCTCAAACAAGAGTTCCCTTCTCTGCTTCTGTTGAAGTTAACAGCAAAGTGCCACTGCCTTCAACATTGTCAAGGCCAGGTCACTGAATTACCCAAAGCTGCTGTCATTAACAAACAATCCACCCACTCTGTATATACCAATAAAAGCCAAGGAGCAAAATGAAGGACATTATTTGTCTTTTAAGCATCCTTTCCATGTCCTCATGCCTAATTCAGAAGAGTGACCTTGCTGAAAGAAAAAAGCTCACAGGCAACTGCAGCTACTTCACTGACTAATGATCTGATTTTTACATCTAAATACATGAAGTAAGAATCATTCCTGGATCATACGTAAGGAATAATCTACTGTGGTCAAAACAAACACAGGATTCAAAACAGCTCTTCTGTATTATAAAAGCACACAAACCTAACTGAGTTATTCTAGACAGACTCCAGACAGTTTTCACAGAAATTACGCTCTTGTGTTAAGTATCCAAAGTGACTAGACTCATCAGCACTTTTCTGAATACCAGCCTTAGTCCCAAACTGGATTAGGATCACCAGGACTAGAAAAATAAACGAAGGTTAAGACAGAGTTAAACACAGCTTTTGTAAAATAACAAGAAAAAACCTATAAGGGAAGTCTAAATCACTGAAATTTGGAAGATCTAACTTTTTTTTTAAGATAACATTATATACGTCATTGGAGACATGAGTTCTACAGCGGATGGAAAATTAATTATATGTTAAGAGAGCCCATAGCACTAAAAGCCATGTGAGTAACAGTGAACATGAAAAATACACAACTCCCATGCACCAAGCTGAACACATACAAAACACACATCCCTTTCATCAACTGACATAAGTTGTAAAAGGTATCTTGTCAGGTGCCCATCCTGTTAGACGACCTTGCAAGTTAACGATGAACACAGCAGTCTAGCTAGCACCACCACTCCAAGACCATTCAGATTCTTTAAGAGTTAGGATCCTTCCAGACAGCCTAGGTGTTCATATGTTTTAAAAGGCTTTCAACGCCGAGAACAATGGGAGGAGGATCATACTCTTAATACATGTCTCAGATTTCCTTTTGCACTTATCCACTTACAGGGAAAAAAAAACCCCACAACCCAAAACCAGAAAGAAATCCCACATGACTAACAAAGTGTAATTCAGAGCAATAGAGGCAAAGCTCTAACACACCACTAGTGCTGGAAAGGCAACTTCCAAGACTGGAGTAGTGACAAACACTTTTTGTTTCCCCTAGGCCATTATATACACCTTACACTGTAAATAGGGTGTTTTCATAATACCACTACAGGGTGTATGTAACACGTACGCCTCCTGATAATAAAAGAAAGCAATCAAGGAGTGTGAATTCTTCTTCCACATTTGTGAGGCACACACACTCCCCAAAAGGAAAAACATAATCAATTTTAACTGTATCATTTTATTAAATGATCTGTCAAGAATATGCTTTGATTACAAAAACACCCATCAAAACAGAAAATTCCTCAGGACCAACAAAGCAATTGAATCCCTCAGGGAACTCCACCTCACAACTAATATACTACTCAGCATGAGCAGAAAAGCCTCAGCTACTGTGTATCATACACAAGGCTGCTGTAAAGCCACCTGCGAGGCACCCAGCTGTGTCCCTGGAGAAGTACCTGCTGCTACAGCCTCTGAACACTCAGATCACCAGGCTTCTGAAAGCACTTCTCCCACCGTGAATCCACTCCCACTACACCATCACACCAGGCAGCACAACAGAGCAAAACAATCCCGACAGGGATGTACGGCTGGCTGTCACTTCTGCTTAACACTAGCACTGCCAGATGCCTACACTGTTGCTCAACTCACTCTGAGACTAACTAGGTGCTGCTAATGCTGTCAGAAAGATCTGCAGCCTGGAGAGCAAACATAGATGCTCAGAGTCTCCCCATTCACTGCCTGGCCCACAGCTCTATACAGTGAGAGACGTAACTCCACATGTCTAGACGCAAATTCCACCACAAACCAAAACAAAGCAGAAGGCAGTTATCCACAATTTTAGGTACAGAAAGAGCTTTCTGAACAAAGGTCTTCAGGTCTTACCACAGATAAGTGTGTGCATGCAGATACACTGCTTCACAGAAACCAAACCTTATCCAAAAGAAGAAAGAACAGGTGACCGAGGCATCACTACTCTCCACCTGCTCCTTGGAATCCTCAGACTTTGCCCCACATCCCTTCATCCTCAAATATATCACTTAATCCCTGAAGTGATTTCAAGGTTCAGCTATTGAAGGGAATTGTCTGGCGCTGCGTGGAGCCAGCAGTTGGACTATCAGGAGTATCCCTTCCAACTCGGAGTATTTGATGATTCTACAATTCACACAGCCAAATTCCCCTTCTCGTGTGTCTGCTGCTGGAGGATTTGCCCATCTATCTTCCTTTATATAACAGTGTATTTTTATACAATAATCTAATTCAAGATCAAAACAGAAAAAGCAACAGCCTTTTATCTCATCAACACCAATCCCACTCAAAATGTAGCATCCTTTGACAACTACCCAGCTGCAGCTTCTGAACAATGCATGGATCCATACGATCTCCGCAGTGCCTGACAACAACGCTGCGCAGTCGCCCAGTTACCCGACACACATAACGAACCGTCTCTGCAGCACCCTGCCACAGCAGTTCAATACAAGTCCCCTCCTATGACCACGTTTCTCAGGAGCACAGTCAACTTTCATAATCTCAAAGAACTCACACACACTGAGGTCTGCAAAGGCCACTCTCCAACAGCACGGAATTCCCAGACCCCACTTCCTATTTACTCACAAGACCCAAGTGCCACTCCAGCTCCCTAGCCCAAGACCTCCCTCCCGCTGTCACAGTGTTTTACCATAACACCATACGAAGCTTTAGCACAAGTTTAACACAGGTTGAATACCTCCCAGGCTGGCATCCGTGGGCTGATAACCTGTGACAATGATGTTCTCAGGCCTTAGAACTCCAGTGTTAGGTGCACTTAGTATTAGCAGTCTGGTGAAGAAAAAACCTGCCTCTCCAAAAACGACACCAATTATGTGATGTCCCTTCCTCAAATGTGATATGTGATATCCTATCAGCCCAGGTAAGTCCTTCAAATCACTCTTCTGGAGCATTCCAAAGCGTTAACAGCTTCGCCAGAAGTCACCTGGCCCCATTGAGCTGAACCTTCAGGCACAATGCTAGTTCTGAGCAGTTGTCATCACTCTGTATACCACAAAAGCACGGAAGTGGCCACTGAACTTGCTGCTTTGCCCAAATTCTGGCACCATAACCACAGCACCTTCAACTGCTTGATCACCATCCCTCACCTACCAGATCAACTGCAAACTGAAAAATGTTTTTCACTTCCTTTTCTTAAAATGCTGCCTGGCATTACACACACTGCTAAGTGATTGCCACATTTCAGGCCGTCAGCAGCTGCAATTCTGTGGTAAATGACATACACACCTAAGGTTGTGTGATCAGCAACCTCTGTGAAGGCGCTCTTGGATCCATCTCAAACACTACGGGAATCCACTGGGATGGAAAGCCCTTTCAAAATCTAAGATCACCATCAGTGAGTCAGAACAAGGGATATTGGTAAAATATGTTTAACTTTAAAATAACATTTGTTTAGCAATGACAAAATAAGGGTCTGTCCAAATTACAGAACTATATTCTATAATCCGTAAGTATTAAATCTTTTGTTTCTCCGAACTGATGTGAAACTGTGTAAATCTTAGAAGTATTTTTCATCTGCAAGTATCTCCAGTTCTCCTCTCAGACACTGCATGTGGGAGTATGATAAATTGATAACCCTTCCAAGAATAAATGAGAAGGCATCATGGGAGCAAGTAAAGTGTGAAGAAACTCATGCTCTGAATTCCTTCCTCATGGAAAAGAGTCACCAAACTCCCTCTGACATCAAGGAGAGCCTGGATTTCACCAACCTCCTTACAACTGTCTGAGCTTCAGATCTTGTCTCAAACACAATCTGTGCCCGTGTCCAAGCAATTTGTGCAAAAGGAGTGTCCTGAACCTGCAAGTGGATACTACTTCACTGCTCAGCTTTGTCTCCTCAGGAAAAAAAGCACATGGGATAGTCAGCATAAACCACCTTTGCACCAATGAGGCTAAAAATCCAGATCAAATGCTGAGCAGGAAAGACAGAATGTCTTCAGCATCTAACCTTTAACTAGTGTAAGACCTGGAATCATAAAGAGAAGGAATTTTTGCAATGGTGGAGCAAGCTGAAATACAATGCGACAGAAACTGCTTGGAAAGGATCAAAGCCCTAGAGTGCCATGAAGATAACGGGAAAGTAATGGACTTGGAGGTAAACATTGCTAATTTACTTAATACAGGTTTTGAAGAAGACAGCAGATACATCACAAGGCTTTTATAATGAGCCTGGCTAATATTAACATCTATTACAGACGCTGTAATACGTTATCTGGAAAGGGACAGAAACTAAAAAGCTGCCAAATGACAAGAAAAGGATTACTCTGAGGTGCCAATAACTTTAAACCCTTCTCCAAGCCCCTCCTAATATCATTCCTCTGTATTTAGACAGAAGTTCAAAATCCAGAGCTATGCCTGCAGCCATTTTTCATTCAATTATATTTCATGGACAAAATGTTGCGAAGTGACCTGTAATTTCAGAAAATGAAAGCTCTGCAAACACACTCAGATATCCAGGGACTGACTGCAACACTGGTGTGCACAACCTTCACTGACACCTCTTGCTAGGTGCTCCAAGTATGCTATTTTGGCCTCCTGGCTAAACAAGGATTTAGAACTCTGATTTTAAGGGGACACAGCTCAACGATTTTCACTAGTTAGTTTGAAGGACAAAAACACTTTTGGGGGCTTGAAGGCTGCACTGAGCTTTTGGGAAAGAATCAAGTCAGCGTAAAAAAGAAGCGATGAAAAAAGCAAAGGTTCTGTCTAAGCCACAAGGCTTTAAAATACCACAAATAACATATAACAACCCGCAGGAAAATATCTTGCATAAGTCAGGAAATACACATCTAAACTCCAGGACTTCAGTCATGTTGTTAAGTGTTCTTCTGGATTTCACCCTTAAATAAAAATGATTCTCCCATCTTGCAAAAGGAGAGCACCTTTTTCTTCCTCTGAAGTGCTACAAATATGTTTGTATGTTCAGTGGAATTTTTAGTGGAGTCTGAGGCTTGTTTTCCTGTCACCTTGTGACTACCAAGGAAACTGATTCAATTCAGTGATTTGATGGAAACCAAACTTTCTATGTTTTGTTTTAGGCTTTTTAAGATAAATTCCATTATGATTACCTTCTAAATATTCAGGTTTATGAGTTTGATGAAATAAAATGTCTATTTCTTCACGCCACAATACTTTCTAGGTGCCACTAGTCTACACAATGGAGTCTACCCCAGACAAGCACCACCATTCAGGTTACTCTGTCAACATGTATCCAGCAACAGGATGAAGCTCAAGTGCCTGATCACACAGCCTACTCATGTACAGTAGAAAGCTTTGGAACTGAAGAAACCCAAGAGCTGGAGCCCCACTCCTCACCTCGAGAGATGAGGGAGAGCAGTGCTGAGCTCTGAGCTGAAGGACTACCGAGTTCAGTATGGTGGGAATGCAAGAAGCACACTGGTGGGTCAGGAGGTGCTACTGACTGAAGGGAAGCAGATGTTCGGCAATAGGATTCCAACTAAGTGTTGATTAAAATTTCAACTTTTCAATTACAAGACGTCTGTTTGAAGTGCTCAGAATAGCCTATTTAATTGCTTTCTGCCTCTGGAAACTCTGAGAAGGAAAAATAGCTGTTGAAAAACTAAAACAGAGACCAGAATTTCATAAAATTTTTATCTTTTATTTTTTTAGACAACAAGATTTGCTCACACTGCTAACACTAGTACCAGTACAAGTGAATCAAGAAATACTACTGACAAAGGAATAGCCTGGAAATCGCCCTAGTGAGAGCAGTCAGTAACTCTATTAAAGATTAAATGAAGGTGAAACCTGTAAGGGGAGACACTTGATATTCAAATGTATTTGTAGGGAGCTACTGATATCCTACAGCAGGAAATGTAGAGAGAAAGGGTCTGAACATCAGACATTGTTCTCAGGGAAGTGTGAAGGGCAGAAAGCTTAGAGATGCTGACCCTACATTAAATGTTATCTCAATTTCTGAGTATTAACCCTTGATCTTTTTGAACATATATGAATGGTGACAGAATGAACATGGAGGAACCTGCATCTGAATTTGTCCAGTTACTTCACAACAGGAATAAAAAACATAAGTAAGTCAAGAAAAAGAAGTGCAGCAAAAGGGAAGCAGTACATATTTCAAACAATGCTTGAAAATACTTTGAAAATTTCACTGCCTTTTGCAATGTAATTTATTCCACAAACAGTTATTCATACTAATTAGGCTTTAAAATAGAACATAAAAGGACAAAGGTTTTTCTTTACTAACTCATTTTTCTTAGATCTTGATCTAAGAATGAAAAAAGGGTAAAGCAGAATTCTAATGAAAGACAACATATGTGATGCTACTTGTCTGTTTTGCACTGAAAAACACATCTTTGTTTTGGCAAAGTACACATCACCTTTGAGGAAATACGCTGACTTCAGTTTTTGCAACCCCAAGTAAGCTTTTAACCAAGAAAAAACAGGCCTGATTCAGGACTTCTTTCTTCTAAAATCCCCCAACTACCCATAGTTGTCAAAAAACCAAGACAAATCCCACACCTCTTTAATAGATTTTACTCAATGCTTACTGGGACTAGCTCCTAATCAGCTTGCAAATTCTCACCTCCTCCAATCCTTTTATTACTCCTTCATTTCAGCAGTGTTTGCCTAAGGTTGTTCTAAGGTGCAGATGTGGCTATACCCAAGCAGACCCATGCAGCACAGACACACCTAAGCAATGCATGAAGGTGTCAGCACCTGTGCAGGGCCAAAGTGCAGAAGCACGGGGCTACCTTCTCAGAGTAAAGCTTTCAAAAGCACCTAGAAAACCTCCCTGGTTTTTCTCCCAGACAAATCTCAGACTGAAATGTCACAGAATACTTTGGATTTGAAGACGTGCATCCAGACACATCAAATTAAAACCTCTCCCTGACAACTGGCTAAGCTACATTATCATCAAGTACAATCAACTTGTTTGTTTTGGCAAATATAAAACACCCTGGCATATTTCCCAAACTGCCATTTTATCTTCCCCTACACCCTTTTTTTTTTCTTTTCCCCCTGCTTAAACTCAAGATTCTGAATCCCTGGAATCCAAGCACAAGACAGGTGTATATATACACCATACAGAGCTCAGTATTGGTTATGTCAGTATACATTACTGTAAAAAAAAACCAAAAACAAAAACAACAACAAAAAATCACACAACCAAAGTGTATCCAAATTACCCATTTACTGAAATCAAATATTTGAAAGTTATTCCTCAGATAAGCTGATCTTCAAATAAAGTAACAACTGTTACACACCATCAATCTTTTCTACTTACATTGGAAGCCATATACTTTTGTATATGAGAGTATGAGAGTGCTGAAGCAAATTTAAAATGCTAATGCAAACTCCTATTAAATACTAAGTTATCGGCAATGTTAGCAGATGTTTCCACCCAAATTCTGTCCTTACAGCAATAAATTATGTTGCTTGCAAAGATTTTAAAGACAACAACCAACTTTTTGTCATGTTTTATCTTAATAACCAACACTTACAGTCAATACAGTGCAGGGGAATCCTGACTTGACTTGTTCACCTGTGCTCAGAACAACCAAGTTTAAAACCGGGTCCTTATGATACACATTTCTACCAGTCCAACCAATATGCAAAATGCCTCTGCCACATAAAACATCACATTAAAACATGTTTTCAAACTCATAACCTACTGCACTCTGCAACAAAGGAGCACTTACTGCCATTGTCATCAGAATCCTCACTGCTGCTAGGAAGCCGACGTCGTTTCATGATCTCCACGGGAAACAGCAGGCAGCCTGCAAAGCAATGAGACAGCACTTAACCCAAGATAATAATACACAGTCATCAAGTTGTGTTTCTGATGGCATTTGAGGATTTACAGCACACAAAGGAAAACAAACAACTTTAAACAGCTCCTGAAATATGAACAGTGAAAATCTCAAGGATGCTTCATTAGGCAGTCACCACATGAGCAGGTGAACAAAACTGCAGACTATCAATATGAACCTCACCAACCAACACTTCATCCAAAAACACAAGCATATTTTGCTCTGAAAGGTCTGAAAAATCACTAAGTATCTGTAGTCAATGTGCCTAACTTCCCTTGCCCATTCTGATTTGCAATACAATAACATTTTTACTGCTTGTGTCAATATTTACTTTGGCTAATACGTTTTTGGAACCAATTTATTCCCCTTTAAAGCACCAGATTTATGAAATCAAAGACTACTTATATACATTAAAAATCCCCAAACATCATCACCAACTAGCAAGCCAAGTTTTCCCACATTAGCTCCACATGCATCGCCTGTGCCCTGACAAGCACCATCCTCCAAGGTAAGAGTCACTTCCTCCAGCAGGCACAGTTCTGGTGTCATGTCTAACACCAACTGTTCCTCAGGAATCAAACCACCAACTGATCACGCAACAGCTCCTCCAAACCACCAGACTTCTACCAACAGTGAGTTCCACTGCACATGAGGCGGTAATGTAAAGGCAAAAAGCTCCGTATCTGTTTAACTGCTATTCACAGGGTGTTTGTATTTTTCCCTGCATTTTCTGTGGAATGAAACCAAATTCAGAAATATGTAGAAGCTGTAAATAGCTAGTCAGCATTTGCTTGTAAAAAGCTATTAAAAAGTCTAAGTTGAAGAGCAGAAAAAACATGACATGACAAGTGCAAAAAGGCACATCCACTGTAAGTTAAACTGACAAGGGCTCCAGATGCACATCAAACCCCCTAAGTCTTTGCTTATCACTTATCAATCGTGATATCAACACGGTCTGGGTGTTCTGCTAGCAGCAAAACCCTCGTACACATCTCTGGGGAGCAGATTTGGAAATGAGATGGCAAAATACTTCTCTGCTCCTAGGTAGGTGCATAAAATCTGACCTCACTTTCATGTGAGCTAAGATTTCTAGAAATCTTTCACCAAAACTCCTCTCATTGACCCTTCAGTATACAGTTAACTACTTCAACTTTGCTGAGAACATGCCTCATTGTAGTAAACTCAAGAATGCTTTCAACTTTTATAAGACTAACTCCCAAAACAAGGAAACCCAAAAGGCCTCATCAAAACCTGACACTATATTCCAGAAAGCACAACAGTATCCTTTCTTCCAAAAGTGATTCATCGAAACAGAAAGCTTAGGAACAGGCTGCCCAGAGAGGCTGTGGAGTCTCCTTCTCTGGAGACATTCAAGACCAATCTGGACATGTTCCTATGTGATCTACTCTAGATGATCCTGCTCGGGCAGGGGGTTGGACTAGATGATCTTTTGAGGTCCCTTCCAACTCCTGACATTCCGTGATTCTGTGAAACAGAAGCATTTTCTTGAGCATTTTATCAACACCAGCATCAAATGAACCTGAGACACTTCCAGTGAACCTAACATAGTTATAAGAACACAAGCATTGCAAGATCGCCTCCTTTTCCACATTATACATGCAAATGGCGCTGGGAGGAAGCCTCCCTTCCCAGAGTGACTTTCCAGAGTGGGATTTAGCATGGCTGTCTTCACAATACCTAATGGTTTTGAGCTGCAAACTTTGTTCACTAATAGCAAAAAGAGAAATTAGATGGTTCATCTCACCAAGGCTTTTTGTCATCATTTCAGAGGAAAAGTTCACATGTAATGTGTGATGCCAGAGAATAAACAATCATAAACGACAACCTCTTACAGTACTAGAGAATTCACTGAAATAATTGCTTTGAAGCAGACCAGAACTGTGTGTGTACAGCAGATGGAAATGCTGCCAATGAATAAATACACAGACCAGCCTGGACCATCAAAATCAACTGATTCTGGTGTAAGCGTAGTAGATCCAGAGCCAAGTTCTCATACAGTCACTTCTAAAGACAGAAATCCAGCATTCAGGTCCAAAACAGTCTGAGGCAGAACTGAAAAATCAATTAGCTGGTACAAGGTCAAAACCAGGGGGATAAATCTCTCTCATGTATGGTACTTCTCCTCGTCTTCACATGCTTTTCCTAGCAATAGCATGTAAAAGAACATACTCACTTTGAATGGAAGTATCTCCCATTAAAAAAAAAAAAAAAAGTAAAGAGGATACAGAAGAAAATACAGAAAAATTAAGTTCTCTCGGAAATGTAACTTGTCTGTTCCTGGTCAGAATTCTCACTTCCTGGCTCATTCCCCCACGGTCTGAAAGTACTATGCACCACAAAGCAAAGCAGCAGGGCAGATAAGCACTGAGATGCACTTGTGAGCCTGTACTCAGCAAGAAAATCTTTAATTCTGTTCCTCTACATCTTTCTGGATAAGCGTATTTTGTGTTCATCTTCTCACAACCATACTTGCTGCCAATTCACAAAGTAAGGAAAGACCTGGAAGGTTCTATCCTTCCTACCATGCCTTTAAGAAACAAACTAAACATCTTTGTTGTTGTTTAAAGGAGTGAGTGGTGTTCGTACTTCCAATCCAAGCACTCTCCACAGGTCTTCAGAAAATAAGAGAAGCCGGAACAGAAGCCACTTTCCTGCAGTACTAGGTAAGGCAGCTGATTTCCTTGTCCACCCTAGTCAGGTTTCTGAAGCTGGTCACACTGAAAAGCCTGTGTACTCTAAAGTAACATTAAAAGAAATACTCCATTTGATGAAGCTTCTGAGAGGTTCCTTTATAGATGCATGTGAAGAAAAAGAATAAGAAAAAGGGAAAGGGAAAATCCATAGATCTCATTTTCCCATCTTGGAACCTAACTTGAGTTTACAGGGAGCTAAATCACAGATGGAAAAACAGCATTTGGCTTCTTAGAGCAAGTCTCGAAGATTTAAAGATTAATCCCCTAGAATTTTTGTCATTAGAAGTAATAAACCAGCTTTCTTTCAACTTCTAAAATAATTTTAAATTGTTCCCACCAGACATTCACATCCACAGTTAACAGCACACACTCTAGAGATTACACGAGAGCAGTTATTACAAATTATAACCACACAGACTGAAACGCTGCTGCTCGTAAGGATATCACAGTGCCTCTGCTTCAAAGGCTATCAGTGATGGTGACCTCAAAAGTCACACAAGAACTGCATTAAAAATAAACACGGATTACGGATAATGATGGTTAGGTACAGACTGAAGGCACACACTTTCCCCATTCAACCACAGACTCATGCATTTTCCAAGCATGTTTAGAGAATACCGTGAATTCAAGTAATGTTTTTTTTTTAAATATTAAAATACAAAGTAGCTTATTCTTTGTGGGATACCCTTAAATAAAAACAAGGAGATATTCTTACACTGAAAAAGGCAGAATGAAAATACAGTCAGCCTTTCGGTACAAATTCTCTTTGCTCACCTAGGATTAGAATGCTAGCAATATTACTTGTCTTTTAAATTCTTGCTCTTCAGGATCATGAAAATATTGACATTTTTC
Source organism: Heliornis fulica (assembly GCA_013399135.1). Classification (NCBI taxonomy): domain Eukaryota; kingdom Metazoa; phylum Chordata; class Aves; order Gruiformes; family Heliornithidae; genus Heliornis; species Heliornis fulica. The sequence goes on from VXBZ01001454.1 coordinate 93,973, forward strand.
ACTTGAATTTGACATATACTTCATATACTCAGGTGCATATACAATGCATCTGATTCAATCCTGATCTCACTAAAATATACTCTGAAACCGAAGTACGTCTGTCAGTTTCAACGGGTCAGAAGCAAACGCAGGTTCACCAAGATTGATTGTACCACAGCTAGTTTAATGGTACTATCACTACTATGCCTGTAAGCAAAGAGAATTCACGTGTAAGCATAAACAGGGTGAAACATTTACAGCAAGGTTTAAGGTGGTAAGTAGTAAAAAGCATGCACTCAGCCTGCAACACCTGCGGGATGGGAAGAGACCACCCAGGCTCCTGAGCCCAATTCCCAACAACTGTATGCAACCCCCTAACTGCTGTTTAGCACAGACGTTTCCACAAAGCATTCACTGCGGCCACACATGCTACAGAGCAACAGCCCAATCCCCATCACAAATGAATGCTTCTCTGAAGCAAGAAAGCAGCCAACGGAGCGGTGCCCTTGAACCCCATCTTCTTATCACAAACATTTCTGCAGACGCCCCAAATCCTTCCACCAGCCCCAAGAGGGCGTTTGCCCAGACACTACTATCACCTACAACAGCAAGTCCAACACTTGATAAGCTGCAGCAGAGTCCAGGTGTCCGAACGTAACACAAGTTGCTGCATCACTAATCGTGTACCAAGTGTTCAGCAACAGTTCTTAACAACCCAGCAACTTCTGTACACCATTTCCTGAGAGATGAGTGTTTCTTCAGGTTAAAGCCATCCTTTCAGGAACCAACACACAGCAAGCTGACAGCTATTTTCCTGAGGACTCTATTGATAACATTTACCCATATATTCGGAGTACAGTGGACTCAGACAAATGTCAGTCTTCAACCCAACACAGCTTTAGAGCAACAGCCATGACTGCTGGCAGTGTTACCCCATTTCCAAGTGCAGATAACACATCTAAGAGTGCTTCGTGCGACCGCACCATGGCAATAAGTGACACAGATGGGGCAAAGGCCATGACTTCTTAGCCACCAAGCACCCACCACACCAGGGCAGTACTGGTGAGGCTGGCACAGCCTGTAATGTGCTCCAGAGGCTAAAGACACTGTGCCTTACAGAGACACGTCACCACTGGCTTTTCACAGAATCACAGAACGTTAGGAGTTGGAATGGACCTCGCAAGATTGTCCAAACCAATCCCCCTGCCTGAGCAGGATCACCTAGATTAGATCACACAGGAACGTGTCCAGATTGGTCTTTCCATCATGCCAGCTCTGGGTTTTACTTACTGATTAGGTACAAACTTCAAAGTGTAACTCTGGACAACTGCTCAGGTTGTTTTTAAAGGCAAGACTACAATGCCTGAATGTTTCTTCTGGCTACTGGTTTTATTTTGGCGAGAACACTAAGCCTTCTTAGAAACACTTGTCAGATGGTACACAAATGAAATGACCAGATGCTAATCCAATATAATCAATGTCAAGGCACAAAATAACAGTTGGATTTAGATATTCTTGTGGAGGTGAGCAACAGCTAACTAGGCAAATTACCAGATACAGTTAGAAATACGGACATCTCTGCCTACTTCCTAGTATTTGCTGGCAGATGCAGTGCAATGGGTTAGAACCAGCAACAAGACACAGTACACTAAAATCACTATTTTTGCAAGTATGCATTATCATGCTCCTCTGCTCCTAACAAAGGGTTTTGTTCCAGCAAAAAAAACCAAAAAACACTAAACAGACATATAAAGATTCTTCCTTTTCTCCCACACTGAAGTTCCAGCAATTGCACTGATAAGTGTGGAGGGGAAAAAAAAAAAAACACCCAAACAAATCCAAATCCTTTCTCCAAACTTCCCTGGAGCAGAAATCCAGACATTACCCCACAAAACTGGCATGGTAGCACACACACATATACACACAAGCACGTGGAACACACCACTGCACTTTTTAGGCTTGGATCCCATAGTTGAAAACACCATATACTTTTTCACTGGGTTTGACCACAAGTAGAGAGATGATCAAAGAGGAGGATGTAAAGTGTGTCAGTCTTTGTTATGCAAATAGCTACACAGTAACAGTTTTCTTAAAATAGTTATACATTAAAAAAATCTACATCCTCAGGTCAAAGGTTTTACACAGCACAGTTGTCACTAAAGCATTTTAAGCGCTGTGTAAAACCTCTGGGTAAAGAGTGCATAATTCAGACAGACAATTAACTGTAACCATGTTAACGGGTGTCACTACAATAAACTGCACTGAACAGCTGCAGAGACAGAATGGGGAGAAAGCAGAATTATGACAGATGTATACCCTGAAGACAAACTGAAGAACTGGCTTTTCCTGAAAGTAACCCACTAACTGCAATGAAACTAGGACCCAATTATCCCTAGTACACAAGAAATTACTTCAAAATGCTTATTGTACAAGTGGAAGTGTGATGTAGCCTTAATGAAGTGGCTAGCAGATGAAGACATTCAGCTTCTACTACTGTACTCTTCAAATAGTTTATGAGACCACCAGTCTTCACCAACCTAACGTAGCAAGGAAAGCAAATCTGGAGAAAAAAAAAATCCTCCAAGTCTCATGGAAGAAAAAAGTAAGTTCCAAGGCCAAGAGTGTTCTCCCCAAAGAATACAGCTGTTGACTTGAGCACACCTCTTCAAAATTTCACAAAAAAAGGCAGCATTCAGACCTATCAGCCCAACACTTCTCAGCATCCACATGTTCATTTATGCACCTGTGCAAGTCAGCTCATAAAGTTACCTCTCGATCTGGGCAGTGGCAGCAAACTACTTCCTAACTGTGCTGGTGAAACACACTGCTCAGAATAGAGAGCAATGATAAACTGGGTTCTGCAAATTAATCCAACCTACCCTGCACCCACTGCAGTACATGCCTGCAGAAAAAGCTGTCAGCTTGGTCAGCTCCAGCTGAAAACAGGAGCGCAAAGCAGCAAGACTGATCGCATGGAGAAAACATTTGAGGAAAGACTGGAAGGGTTTTGGTTGGTTTCGGGAATTTTTTTTTTTTTACTATATTCTGTGAATTGGGAATGAAACCAGAGAAGCTGGAAGGGAAATCTGCAGCTGTGAGGGAAAAGTGGAGTTTATTATTGTTATTTTATTTTAAACATATGTATTAAACATAGCTGAAAAGCAGGGAGTGAGTGGTATCTGAAGCCAGAGGGAAAATCCTGCCACTAAAAACGAACAACCCTTGCTGTTTCAACAATATCCCACTGAGTGTGAGAAAACTCTAGAAATAGAATCATAACAAGCATATTTTGGCATAACTTTTATTAAGGTTTTAGGTTTGCAAGTGTGGGCAGCACTCGACTTACTTAAAAGACAGCGCCTGCTTAAAAAGGAAATTATTCCAAATCGCAGCTAAATCTTTCCCTTAGAAAAAGAAGAGAAAAAAAAACCGGGGCGAGCATAAAAGCATCTTCCTGCTTCAACATTAAAATGCCAACTACAGGCGTGCTGCTAAACGTTAATAATCCCTAATGCTACCTCACAGCTAACCTAGGCGGAGCGGTCTATTTTTAACACGTGTGAGCAGCCGCGCACACGACCCGGCCGCTGGCCTGTCACACACGGCCAGTCCTTTACCGGGTGTCAGGACCCCACGGACTTCACCCACGGCTGAATGTCACCGAGCTCGTTGGAATAAAGCCATTAGCTGACGGAAATGAAGGGCGAGCGCGGGAGGCGCGGGAGGCACGCGCTGCTCCCGGGCTTTTTCGAATCGCCTCGCAGGTGAACAGCCGCCTCAGCCGATCCCAACGACCCGCCGCCGCCGCCCGCAGAGCCAACGGCTGCCAACTCAGGGCCGCCTTTCCAGAGGGCGGGAGACGGGGCTTCAAGAGTCAATTCAAAAGCGGCGCCTCACGCCGGCTGGGTGCCGCTCTCACTCCTCCTCCTCCTCCTCCCCCCGCAGCGATCCCACCTGAGCTCCCGGCCGGGCGGCTGTCCACACCCGCGCCGCGCCTCGGACGCCCGCCGGCCATGAGTGCCCGCCCGCAGGGCTCCTGGCGCCGCCGAGACACGGCCAACGGCAAGGACAGCAGACTGAGCCGCCTGCGCCCGGGTGCCGCCCGGCTACGCCTCCCCCCGCGGGGGTGGCACCTTCCCGGGCAGCGGCACGGCCGCCGCTTCCCATTTGAAACGGCCCGGCTCACCCCCTCCTCCCGGCTGCCTTTCCCGCTCCTCCCCGTCGCCGGCCGCACCAATCCGATCGGCCCCGGCTGCAAATCAAACTTGGTGCCCCCGGCTCCGCTCCCTCCCCCCCAAGCGCCTGTCACCGCCGAAAACGGCCAGAGCACCTTCCCCCCCCCACCTCCACGCTGCGACGGAGGGAGCGTGGAGGGAGGGGACGGGACGGCGTTTTGGCGGATTGAGCAGCAGCAGCAGAGGAGACTTGAGCTCATTTTCTGTGTCTGTCTCTCCTCCCACTCCCAGACAGTTCTGGAAACTGCGTATCACCTCTTGTCACAGGAAACCAACCAGCAGGCGGTGCAAACAAACAAACACCCTTTGCCTCCACCCTCCCCAAAATAACGAACGCCCCATCGCCTATCGCTAATATACTGGCGGGCACGCAGGGGAAGGGGAAAGGTTGGGGAGGCGGGGGAGGATCATCCTCCGAGCGGGCGAGTGGCTGCCCGAGCCCAGGGACAGCCAGGGTGGCAGCAGCATCAGGGCGGCTTTGTCTAATTTCAGCAAGTGGAATAATCGCCGGAGCTGCACTCACCTCCTCCGGGAGGCCGAGGAGGGACCGTTACACAGAAATAACGCGGTTATCTGGCACACCGCAGCCCAGACCCATCCTGCTTGCCAGGCCCCGGGGGAAGAGCGAAATCCGGAGCTACCCTGACTGGCACCCGAGCAACTTCAGGCGTTCGCCGCCGCTCCCCCACGCTTGTTGTTCTTTTGCGTTACGTTCGCGTTTCGATACCGCCGGTGACGTTCCGTTCCCTCGTCAACAAACTCCGCCACAGCCACGCCGATTCACCCCGGCGCGCCGCAGCTGACCCGGGCGGCCGGCAAAGCAACGTGCAGCCCCGGGGCACCGACGGAACGCAAAGCCGTGAGGGAGACCGGCCCGGCCCGCCCCCCCGCTGCGCCCTGCCGAAGTTTGCACGGAGCCCCCTCCCCGCGTCCGCCCCTTCCTGCACTTCCATTTCCCCGAGCCGGGGCGGGGGTACGGCGCTGCGGGGCCGCCGTGCACCTGCTGCCCCGCCCGCCCGGCCACAGGGATGCCGCCCCCCTCGCCCGTGGGTCCGGGCAGCCCCGCACACGCTCTCAAGCACGTGCATTTCAGGGTTCCCGCAAGTTGCTCTCTAGCCGGAGACACCGTGCGCTCGCCCCAGGGAGCCGTGGGGGGGAGTGGGTGTCATACGATACCGGAGCACCTATGACAGCCCGGCCGCCGCTGTCCCCCTCCAGCGGAACAGCCACCGGTGCCCCGGAGCACACGCCTAACCGGCCGCGGCGCTCCCGCTCCGAAAGGCAACTTCTGCTTAATTTCACCGACGAGCAGTTTTTATGCTTTCTAAGCATTTTTTTTTCTACCAGCGAAAGCCGAGCGCTACTGGGGTGGAGGGGGGGAGGGCAGTGTAACCGCAACGCT
>VXBZ01001454.1:100514-152037 GCA_013399135.1 Heliornis fulica
GGGGAGCCGCCGTTAACTCTTCGCGGGCCCCGCCGGAGCCCCGCAGCAGCGCGGGGGGCTCCCGCCTGCCGGGCTGGGTCTGTCCGCCGTGTCCGCCGCCTCTCCCTCGGCGGCGGGCAGCGGCTGCCCGGGGAGATCCTCGCTCACAACTGCGCAGACTTGGCTGGAGCCCCGGCTCCTGCCGCGTCCTCGTTTGCGGTCAGGCAGGCTCGGAAACGAAGGTGGGAAGCGACGCTGGGAGGCTGGCAGCGGGGAAGTGACGGGCGTCTGCGCCCAGATCCCGCCTGTGGCACTGCTGGCGTTGCCCTCCGACAGCTGACTCTCCGAAAACATTAAGCCGATTTCGCGACCGGGCATTGGAACGATGCTCGGGGTCCCCACGCGTAAAATGCAGCTCCCTGGTTTTCAGGCAGAGAAACTGAGGCACCCAAGAGTTAAATGTCGTGGCCACATACATAGCGCATAATTGTCAGGGCAAGAATAAAACTACAGGCTCCCCTATTCTCAGCCCCCAGCGTTATCCCCCCAGCTCCCGAACTTTGATACCTCTCAAAGACTGGAAGGAGCTAACACACACTGCAGTTCAGTTCACATCTTTCTAGCAGGAAACGAAATTATCTTAAATTGGCACCTAATTGCATGCTAAACTTCCCATTATCAGAAAGAAAAAAGGTATGTTTGAATGCAGATTTCTTTATTTTTCCACATAAATCGCTTTACCTCACACCATGCACCTGCGTTCCCTGAGTGATGGAGAAAAAATCCCTTTTGAGAAGAATTCCTGAGCAAATAAAGTATGAGGCACTAACTACCACGGAGAAGACTCAACATAATCTCAGAATTAAGGCGATCTGCAGAAAGTAATCCCGATAGTATGCAAATACAAATTAATGCAGCCTCCACAGCAATATTAGTCTGCCAAAGAATCACCCCTCAGTTTAGCAGAGGAATTGGGTCGTTACTCATCCATGCAATTCGAGTCATTTATCCTGCCATCTCACCCACCTACCTACCCAGTAATGAAACGGGTCTTACATTGCTACACATCCTAAAAAGTTGCAGTTCACCACAAAAATATCCCCCCACGCACTCCCTCCCCCTATAATTTTTCACTGAAAATAAAGATAGCCAGGAGCTTATGCACAGAACAGCCTGGAACATCTTGAGATTTTAGAGTCCAAGACTTTGATTCCCCTTGTTTCCATCTACGTGAAAATAAGAAAATGCACAGGTCCTCTACGTTCTCCTCCACTCAGCTTGGCATCCAGAGCTGGCATTGCTTTGTGCACATCAGCAGTCTGCACAGAAGCAGCTCCACCACTACTGTGCATATTTGCAGGATCGGGTGTTAGCTTTCTACCATCCATGGTACAGCCATCAGGCGATACACCCGATGTCATTATCTGACAATTTATTTCCAGAATTACATTCATACACCCATCACCTTACCCCCGAGCTCCCGCTAACCTACCTCACGCACTCATTATCGTACTGCCAAAGGAGTCAGTGACTGGAGACGCTCGATCCGCATTATCTGACAAACATCTGTGTGTCCACGGCAGTGCTACAGTGTAAACCCCTACACAGATGAGGTCTGTAGGTCCATCAGAAACTCATGGACTAGTTAGAATTGTAGAATGTTTTGGGTTGGAAGGGACCTCCATGGTAATCTAGTCCAAACCTACTGCAATGTGCAGGGACACCCTCCACTAGATAGATAAGTCCATAAGAAGTAATCGAGATTAACAGAGCTATTGTCACTTGGCTTTTCCTCTACAGACGTATGCACCTCTACTGGATGAACTCAGATTATTTGGGTTTTTTAAAATACTGTCCCTTGTGAAAGACTGGTGAATCACTGTGAACACTGTTTATCCCACTCCTCTGAATTCTTTCCAAGAAAGTTCAGAACTGGCTTTGGAGAAAACCTTAAATGTGAATTCACTCTAATTTCTAAACAGGAATGATAGAAACTTTCCTGTCTCAAACTCTATGGATTTGAGGCAGTATTTTTGTTTTTCTTTAATTAGTTTCCCTTTGCATATACAGACAGGTTTAAGTTGTATTTTAGGAAAGCTGTGCAAGGCCATACATGTAGGAGCAGAACATGAATGTTTGCAGAATAGTGGGCTGTGTTTTAGCATTTTTAGTTGCTACTTTCTAAGTTACCAGAGAAAAGTCAACAACCAGCTGCCTCTGTGCTGTAAATGAGCTCGTCAATCCTTTGAAGGAAAGTAACATAACTGGAACAAAGATGCCTCTTTATGTGCAGTGTATCACTGAGACTGTTCTGGACTAATGTGCTCCTACATTTTACAAAGAAATATTGAAAATCTGAAGGGCTAGTAGCTGGAAGAATAATTTTGGACATGAATGGAAAACACTTCACAACGAAAAGGTTACATCCTGTACTACTTCAACACCACAGGTATAAAGTTGTGTACTAATATAGATATAGTCAAACAGGAAAGAACATAATGGAGCATACCAGAGTAAGCATCACATATACAAAAAAGTGCTTTAAAAAAGAAAAAAAGAGGGAGACCTACATATGATCTAAATAAAGCAATGAATTGTTCACTGCAGAATCAGCTTTAGCAGCTTAAGACACCGTTATGACTCCTGCCTTAGACTCCCAACAGCGGACACCAGAATGGATTGTATCAGTGGTCCTCACTTGCTTCTCCACAGACTCAGTGCCCAGCTCAACCTGGCAGAGCGAGCAGGCTGCCTGCAGAGAACGGCAGGGTGTGAAAAGCAAGCTGTGTGGGGCAGAGAGAGACATCTTACTTCTGCGTTAAACATCTGACCACACTCAAATAGGAACTGCGGCAGTTTTCTGCTACCTTCACTGGCTAAATGTCAAAGTGATGGGTACATTTCTCCTGGCTGGAGGTGGAGTCAGTATAAGTTTTGCCACGGACATCAGTGGGGCCAGGATTTCAGCCTTCATCCCTAATAGGCAACACCCTCAACAAAGCAGGCGTTTTGTTGTTATACCTAATGATGTCATAAGACTGTGCCTCTGTTAGTCATCTTTACTATCGGCATTAACACACATTCCAGGAGCAATGGGGTAATATGTATCAGGCTTGGAGATAGGCTTTGTAGTAACATACATAACATCTCCATGTTGTTTCATCAGATAATAGTTACATATTAAATTTTACTTAAATTATTTGATCATTTACTTTCTTAATGTCACCCTCTTGACTGTTATTTCTGAGCTGACACACAAAGCCATGGAAAGGATATGTGGCTTTTCAGCATTTTCCCAGCCTTTTATGGAAGTCTGTTGCTTCAGCAGTGTCTGACAAAATTGTTACATCTTTTTCTTATGTAATACTCCCTCTTGCAGTGTCCATGCATAAAGGTGAACCTGATGACATTGAGCTTCTCCCCACTGTTAAACTTAGTCTAAGTGTCACTTAGAACTCAAAACTGTTCTGCTCCTGGGGCTCTGATTTGTTTTGGTTTGAGATGTGTTTTTTTTTTTGGGGGGGGGGGGGTTTAAGAGCTTCTACTTCCACTTTCTCCTTTCTTATTGTGAAGATTAGAAACTTGAGGGGAAGAATACAGTATGGATCCAAACGAGCAGTATCAAGACGTTAGCTTGTACTTTACCTTCAAGAGTAAGAACTTCCAGAGAACTTTCACATCTCCTCTAAGAGATACATGTATTGCAGGGAGACAAACTTAGGCCAAGTCCAGTTGAGGTCCATTTTGTGTCTAGCTGGTCTACTAACATAAGCAAGGGGGAAAAATATTTTGACTCATGCATATGTAAGTCTGCACCACTTACAGACTGCATAAAATGTGGTATTTAACTCCTGTAGAAATAAACTTTGCTCACCGGGCTCCCAACAGACCATTGAGGATCACAGTTGTCACAGTTTTGCCTAATCCAGATATGTAGTTTATGGCACCTAAATTGTGTGCCAAAAAATTAATTTGAGCTCTGTCTTTTTCTTCCTTCTTGCTTACAAGCACTGAATTTTGGTGTGTCTGGATTTGAGAGGTCATAAGGCCTAATTCCAGGGAGCAAGGTATCGCCTTTCACTCCAAAGGTGGGGTTCACAGCTCTCAGAATTGCTCATGGAAGTGATTTGCAGATTCTAACTGGCTGTATGAGCCAGTGCTCCAGTAAGTAGCTGTGCCATTAAGGGATGGTGAAGGAGAAGGATGAAAATGAACCTTTAGAGCTGAACTTTGTATTTAGCACGCCACCAAACAGGGTGCTTGCAACAGAGAGACTAGTGCAGTTGTTTTAATGACAAAACTTGAGAAGAGATTATAGTAGTCATTTAACGTGTGGGTAGGCAGGGGCATACAAAGGTTAAATCGCTTGCACAAGTCACATGTTAAGTCAGCATTAAAACCAAGAATAGAAACCTAAAGTCATGCCTGTCTGTCCAAGGTTCCTAATGATTAAACTATATCCTCTCCTTTGGCCTGGCCTGTGGCACATAACGCAGTACAAAGTATACCTCCATGGCATTTTGCCAGGTATCTTCAACTATTTTTTTCAAGTCAAACATGATCACTGCATGGATATGCAACCACTGACATTGTATATTCACTTGAAAGTGAAGTGGGTGCAGGTATGGACAATAGGTAAAATCTACTCAATTCCAAAAGCTAGAAGTACAGCTACTGAAGTCAAGTGTTTCCCAGTTATTCCAATTGAAAAGTGGAAGCTGACAGGAAACCAATAGAACAAGAGCCTAGAGGGAAGAACTAGAGGCAGGCAGTTAACTTGCAGGTCTCCAAGTTAAGTGAGATGAAGCCTATTCAGCACAACACAATTTTGTACATGATGAGAGAAGTAATTAGCAGCCAAGATAATGCCCTAAGTACAGGAAGGATGGACCGTGAAGACCTCAGGCAAGTGAGAGTTTAGCAGCAACAGATCAAATCACTCTCCAAGTATATACACGTGCTTATCTGTCAGCTCATCAAGACACATAAGACTGGCTAATCTAAATGAACTCCAATATTAAACTGTGTTTCCGCAGGCAGAAATCGTGTAGCGAAAGAAAGGTGCTGTGACAAGATTTGCAGAAGAGTTCAAAAGAAACTGATTGCAGATTTTCTGATTGCAGAGTGTGTCCTGATAAATGGTTACTGAAAATGGAGCAGTGGTACTAGATTATCGGGAATGTACAATAAAAAAGAGGTTCATTTTTCAGTAACAAACTAGCACCAAAATGACATAAAAAACCCCAAAATTAAAAAGGCTATTTAAACTCTTGATCCTTAAGAGTCAGAAAAAAATAATAATATATTAAAAAAAAATCAGCTGTTGAAATTGCTCTGAGCAGCTTGTAACGTTTCTGGAAAGCACAGAAATCTTGGAAGTAGCTTCCCATGTGGCCTTTCTGGATACCACTCAGTACTTTATGGAATTGCCCCAGAGTTGCTTCTATTTGTGGTCTCTCCTTGGACAGCCTCTTGTAAACGCAATGACACACAGTTCATTGAATTATAAAGCTGTTTCCAGACCATGAAACGGACTTCTGCCTCAAGGGCCAAAAGATTGCACGCTCTCCATGACAGAAAATAGACCTAGGATGCTTAGACATAAAGAAGATATTCTGTTTATCCTCAATAGCTATATGTCACTCTCCTCAGTTTTGACAAAGGGCAATGTTTCTCCCTATATAGTTAGAGGTCCACTAATTGCAAATGCAGTTGTCCTGACACCTACTTCAAATTCATTAGTAACTTTAGCTCAGTAGTACACAGGTATAAGGGTGTAAAGATGCCATTGCTTCTAAATAAAAATGCTAGTCAAACAAATAGGCAATTGTTGTTTACCTCAGCTGTTTCATTTTTCCAATTATATGTTTTAAAACCACGTAATTCAGTTTTTAATGCATAGAAAAAATGATTGAAAAAAGTAAATTAAATGTCTTTTTCTAGTGGCAATATTGATTGCTGAGCTTTCCTACGAGTTTCATTGCATAAGTAAGCACAAAAAACACCTTTAGAAAGTTTCAATCAGCGGAAGTGTAATAAAAGCTGTCTCATGTACTTCCATTGCACTATTACACATATATTCAGAGGTCCAATGCCGCCCAGCAGGACTCGGAACAAGAGGCTCAGAATGTCCAGCACAAAGGAACTTTTACAAAACAGGGGAAGTCGAGCCCTTCTCTAACGTTTCCTTCTCTCACACCCACTCCAACACCCCCCCCCCCCCACCCCCCCCCCGAAAAAGGAGAGGGGTATTGGGATAAACTGACTCATTTATCCCATATATCAATGGGTCACATAACTGCAGCAAATGGCCCTGACAGGCTTACTGTGTATCTGGCTGGCATTAACACATATCCTCAACAACACAGTCCATGCTGTTATGCTTCCACTTTACTAAGAGTTTACCAGAAATACACACTCAGTAACAATTCACAAACATAAAACCTTCAGTATCCTTATCAGGTACAGAATTAGTACCTCTTTTGCAAATAAGGCACTGAGACATAGCAATAAAGATACACAGAGGAAAACTACCCCTGGCAAAGTAAAGAGCCTCAATCTCCTGATTCAGCCCAAATCCGTTACAATAGTGTAATCCTCGAGTGCTGTTTGAAACATACTCAATACAAAGGGTCAGCTGCCCTTAGCACTTGCACACTGGATGTGTCTAACCCCAGATCTCTGCTGCAGACTCTGGGAGAGCAGTGAGAGTCACAGGAGGTAGCACGGTCTCTGCACGTGGAGATGTTCCAAGGCAGAACCTCCAACAGCTGCACAGTAAATTTTCCGTGCACATAATGCAAGCACTCGGGCTGTAAACAGCCCTCCAGTTATTTAGTACCATTTATAACAGTAATTCTAACGTCACTTTTTTTTTTTCCTTTTAAGTGGACAAAGAAGTTTATTGCTTAATTAGAAATTACAGCTTTTTTGCTACTGCTCAGAGCTGAGACTGCCACAGATATATTTAACTAAGCACACGGAGAAGAATGAAGAGAACTTGGAAATCCAATCATTACTCTGGCTCCTATGAACTTTGCTTCACTAAGCAAAAAAACCCCACAGCAAACAAAATAGTCTCTGACCTTCCAGAACAACATNTCTGCTTATGTGGGCAGATTTTGGCACAGGGTAAACATCTCTGTTTGCTCCTCACATTGCACAAGTCAGAAGAGAATCTCTGTATTATCCTGGACATGCTTTTAACCCATCACACATTTATGTTTCTTTGACAGTCTGAGGCAGGTTACTTTCTTGTCACGGAAGTGCAAGCACTGGGGCAAAGCAGAAGTGCCAACTGCCTGTAACCTGGTATCCCTCCAGGAGGAATGGGCACATCCTGCAAGGAGCATGTATATCCTTACATAGCTGCCAAAACCACGGCTCCAGCCTACTCGGCTTCTCAAATATTCAGCCACCCATACCAGCAGTTCTGCCCTCGGCCAAAGCTAAAGGTGAGCCCACAGTGTCCCAGATCTCTTCTGGAAAAGGGCCCAACTGCTTAAGGGCGTTGAGCAGAGTCTTCAGCCACAGCACACAAAGAGGGGGAAAAAGTTTACAGGAGGTGAGTTCAGGAAAACCTGAAAGAGCGCCAGCCCTGTAGCAGGTAGCCCCCATGCCAGAGTACAGCTTGTACTGGCACTCCAGCATACAGCTTCGGATCAATAACATCTGTAATAAAGCACATATTGGCCGATAGGCTGGACAGATGTACAGAGGGAGCAAAAGGGTTCTTCTCCTCCCAGCATACTGGAGGTGGAGAGAAAAGCTTTGGCTCTGCCTGGTCATCTTCATTTCATGCTTTTCAAAGAGCTGCTCCTGTGGGTTTCTTGGGGTCCTTCTCACTTTTTAAGGGACTTAAGCATCTTACATGACTGCCTTAATAAAATTTCGTGTCATGCATGTGCACTTGGCACAGGCCTCAGACACTCTAGTTCACTTGTTTGTGGGAGTTTCATTTCAGCCAAGGAAATCAGTGACAGCAAACTGGTCCCAAACCTCAGGCAACCCGATGAGAGGCGGAGATCACTGCTGCGTACGCCCTGTCATTGCATATGAACAGAACGAAGTAATATTGGAAATGTGCACATCTGTCACGTACTGTCCCTAGCGAGGGAGCCACATTAACCAAGCTGGTTACCCTTTGGAATACAATTAATCTCAGCTGGTTAAATGTTTTAAATTCCTTTAAAGTTGTCCAGCATACAGTAATACTCTGAATTCTATGTTTTTCCATGATAAAAATAACAGTCCAGAAAAATCAAGCTACAACATACACACTAAATCTGTTTCTACTACATATACACATGGATCTTTTCTTTTGTAAGTCTCTCAAAGTCAGGGGATCTCCAAGCCCACCAAAGGAAAGATGACACTGATACCTGTCTTAGTGTAAAAAAAAAATCTTTCCATGAACCTGCAGTTTGTAAGCAACCATTGAAACCGCAAGTCTGAGTTCAAATTCTCTCTTCACTGGGAATGAGTGTTCTTCCGTGGAGCTAGGATTTCTCCTAGCCTGTGTTTTACAATTACAGAGAATTCTATCAAGCTGCTGACATTCAAACCACATGACAAATTTTGGTAAACTGATATAATCAGCCACAACCCATTCTACTCTGATCAAAGACCACCACTTCAACCTGGACATCAAATGAGGGATGAGTTGGCAGAGGGTTTAAAAGCTGCATGTCACGTCCAGCATACACACCAAATGAAATCATACTTAGCAAGGTGATTGCTGCACTAATCCTGTTTACATGTCATAGCACAGACACCTTTAACCCTATGAAAATTCAGGTCAGGTCTGAAAGCATTAAAGACAAGGAAAGCCTAAAACGTGCTAGGTTACTGAGACTAGGTTCAAAGGACTTTGATGCCCAAGGCTAAAAATGTAGTTCAGCAAATTCTTGCTCATTTGTCCAAGTCTGGAATGGTCTAAACTTACTCAGTACCTCCCTGAATGATTGCAACATTCCTTGAAGATCTCTGGTGCTCTTTTTTGGCATGATCTGAACTGCTTCAGTTAGTGTAACGAAGTCATAGCTCCAGTCTCAGCCCAGGGAAGCCAGATGTGATGGTCTTGGGCTACCTGTTGGTTAGATACTTCCACTTTCCCCAAATTGAATTTTGCAACACTGTGCTGCAGAGCCAAAGTATCTGCTTGTTCTCATCCAACTTCATGACTTGTATGTGCTCTGTTGCACAATGCCTCAACTCTAATAAAAGCAATGGAGGACACACATCTCAGGCCAAGTTTGGGGCTAAATCATTATATCTCATGTCTTTGTACTTAAGAATTCTGTTCAAAGTATACTATTTTTTAAAAACTGCAGAAAAAAATCTATGTTTAGCTCATTTTTTTAAAAACAACACTAATATTGGCTAGTCTGAGACTTGAATAAGATTTTTGCCAGGTATCTACACATACTGGGTACCAGCTAAGATATCTTAATTTTTTGTTTGTTTATTTGTTTTTAACCTCTATTAATAACACTTGTAAGTTTAGCTTATGCTCCCCTACTGAGAAGTCATATTGTTCCACATAGAGGAAAGCCTCCTGTATACGTAGGCCACAGCTTGCGAAAATAAACAAATAATACATTTTCTAAGCAATGGAGTCTCTTACACTGCCTGACAGTGACAACACACCACAGGAATTTCTGCAAGTAAAAAAAAAAGGCAAAACACTTTTGCAAGAAACAAGTGAGGTTTGCAGTTTTTTTTTTTCTTTGAACTAAGGTTACGTCACTTATCTCTTGGGTACAGATGACACTAATAACCATGTGCCTGGACTCCAGCTAAATTATCAGTTTCCTTTAAATAGTTTGAGGGAGGAAAAACAGCAAGAATGCTCTGTAGGAAAGTAGGAAGGCTTGGTCTTGAGCCTAATTTTAAAAATTCTTTCAGTTTAGCCTCCAAATTTTGTTCTGTGGGTTTTCATATACAAAATTTTACCATTTGTGCATGCAGACTCAGTAGCTGTGTACATAGCTACCCAGACTGCACACTGTGGGCACTACAGCTGTCTCAAGTTCTAGCTATTCAGCCTAAGCATTGTAAGTGATCTCCACCCTTTAGGAGACCACTGCTTGTCAAAGATGCTTAATTTAACCCTGAAGTAATTGATTTTCCGGTGACATTCCACAGAAGCATCCATAACCAAATGTTTGTAAGTGAAGTTCTGAAGAGCACACCATCATTCCTCAGCACACCTGCAGAGGAATGCCCTGCACCACTGAATTAACTGCTGACACTGCATCCTCCACGTCTCTCCCAAACCCCGTAAAGCTCAAAGGATATCGACCATCTACCCACAACCCAGGGTCCTGCCCACCAGGCTCCTCCTAAACATTCAGGTCCTATTCATGATCAGACATTCACAGCCAAGTACAGGTATAGTACCAGGAGCGTTCTAAGATTTCTGCAGCAAAATGTAATTACTGCATTTTAATAGGTAAACATGATGAGCTGCACAAACGTCTGCTGAGGCATTAGAGATCATTAGTACCACAGAGAAAGCCCTAACATCCCGCAGTATCTAATTGTTTATCCCTAATTCACAGAGACTGGGTTCACAAATACATTTCTATCACTGTGTAGTTGCTTAATTAATTACATATATTAAGCAAATTAAACTGAAGGATGCGGCAAGTACTCCCAGGGCTACCAGTGGCTATGTCACCAGCATTTTGCTGCTTTTCCATTCAGAGAAGTCCCCACAATTTTCTTTTTCTTTTGGTGGCAGAGAGGATCATAACAAGATGAAAGCTGTGAACTTGCTGGCACAGCAGAAATCAAGCGAGACTTCCAGTGCACTGAGATTAGCGAGACGACTCCCAGAGAGGAACTTCCTACACGTGTGCATGAATCTACTAGCAACCCAAATTCTGGGGACTCTTCAGATGGCAATCAGAACATCCCAGAACAGCTATAATTATGATAAGAGAAGCAGCAGCCCTCAGATAGTGATAAAGCACGTATTTGCAAATACCCTTCCAAACTAAGTAAGTGGAGTCTTCTAGAAAAGTATGATTTATAAAAACTAACACTTAAGACAGTTTAGTTTTTCAATATATCAGATTAATGCTAATGACTACAATAATTACTGATTTGTTATCTTTACATAGAATGGTGTTAGAGGCAACTGTAAGCTCATGGTTAACAAGTTTTTAGATTAAGCTGTTCTGCTAATTAATTTTCTTCTTATATAAAAAAAATGCAAAAGAAAAATCAACACTCAGATCTCAAGTGCTTAAAAAGGTAGAATGTTGTTTTGCCTGAAAATAAAGCACTTTGTCCAGCACTTTCAGTATGATAGAGGCTGCTATGAAGAAAGTTAACTGCCTGCCAGTCACACCCAGTACTTCCACAAACACTGTTTCCTCCTCACTTAGGTTCAGAGGCATCAGATGGACTATTGTCACACCTAAAATGAGACCACTTCATAAGTCTTTGTCAGGTTGGGCCCCATGCATTAGCAATTTACTGTTTTTAAATTGAAAAAAAAAATAAAGTGCATTGTACTGATTATTTAATTTTAACTGTTCAGGAGGCAGTTTTCCTTTTGATTTCATTCTTTAACATATATTCAGTCCTTGCACTATGTTATCCTCATTGTGTGTACCTATATAATTTTGGTCATACAAAACCCAGAACCTATACATGAAATTTCATCAGAGTTGGTATGTTTAAAATGCACACCCATTTTCTCAATTAAAAAAAATACAGATTTTTCCTGATTATTCAAAATTATTCTATAATTTCTAATATTTGTGAAGCCTTATGTGGATTTTGAAAGAAAAAAATTACTGGCAACACTTTTTCTTGTGCTAAGCAAACAAAAACCCCGTTTCAAACCAAAAGGGAGCATACATAAAGGGCAACTCCACAGCTATTTTGAAGTAGATGATAAACCACAAGGTGTCCCTTAGTGGAAGAGCAGAATGTCTAATCCAGAGTCTGGAATGTCCTCATTTCCTAGCACTTTCTCTTTTTTTTTTTAGTCTATGTAAGTACTGCTGACTGCTACTTTTCACAGGGAGAGGCAACCTTATTCTTCACTGACAAGTTCTTCTGTTCTAGCACTACAGTAGCAGTTATGAAAGGAAAAATACATAAAATATATAAGTTAAAGGTTAATGCCTCTCCCCATCTTTTTTCACCCCAATTTTGGGACATAATTTTTAGAAATCTCTTGGAATACTCTGTGAAATATTAAATTTCCCGCATGATACAAGGTCAAGGCACTTCTGCTCTCACTGATGCCAGCATTCCTACCTTGAATCAAAGGCCAAATGAATCAGCCAAATCCTATGCAACTAAAAGGAAAACAGAACAGAAGTTGATGAGAGCTGTAGAACATTTTAACTCTTTCACACTGGGTCCTCCTAACCCTTGTACTGGTTCTACTTTACTGTCCAAATCTATGCCATGATTACACTAAACCTTCCTCAAATGTAAAAAATTTTCAAATCCAGTACACGAACCAAAGAATCTCTTTGATACAGTCCACAGCAATAATATTTTCAGGAGAAAATTGTTCATTAGATTTACCAACCTCCAAGCATCTAAGAAAATAATCTGCAATTTGATTTCTTTCTTCAAAGCAGGAGATGGCTATGCAAACATTCCTGGAAAATACACTAGCTTGAACCCAAAATCTGACAAGCCATCCCTTCCTGGGCATAGGTAACTAAAGGATAACAGCATCTTGCTAATATATTTATATGTGGTGAAAGTAAATATCACTTTTCAAAGAATTGCTGCACCAGAAGTCCCAGGCTGCATCAGGCTGTCAAAACACAAATGATTTTTCCCCGAAGGTCACTCTGCTGAGCCGATCTAGAGTTTTCTGCATCAAAATGCTTCATCAAATTGAGAACGTCTTGTGTCTTTTCTTTCATTTTAATGTTTCTTGTTTCCTCTCCTCCAGCTCCTCATGGGTATTACTTTATGTTGTGCTGTTTCCATTCCTGGCAGCTGTTCTCCTCAGCTGCTGCAAGACCAGCAAGAGACGAGCCATTTGGACTCTTGGCCATGCAAAAGCATCACACTGGTGGTCCCCTGGTTACTAAAAGCACCATGGTAAGTTGAGCAAGAGCACCCTCTTTCTGAAGCCATTTTTGTGCCAGGAAGCATAGCTAGTTTTCACAGTGGGCAAGAACCCTGGGGCTCAATGAGATTTGGGCTTCTCCAGGCAGCTCAGCACTAGAAACATGTCACAGTCTGAAATAGCTGTCTAGACATTCATCAAGCTGTTGAGGTTCAGCCCTCCATATTTAGTCTTTGTGTGTCTAGCTTTGCTTGGATTGAACAAGCTGAAGTATTCTCTCTGTCTTTGGCATCTTTGGTACCTTTCCAGAGCACTCACTAGCTCTCTATCAATCACTTTCATGAGACTTCCAGTCCAACTGCTGTTCTGAATCAACCAATGCTAACCTTTCTAAACAGGCCCTTTTCTACATCTGTGCCTCAGGACACTCCAATTTTCAGCTCATTTCTTCAGGAGGTACATGGCTACTTTGGAGCAACCATTTAGGAAGGGCGAAAGGGCTACAGCCAAGATGTCTGTTTAGTATTAAAGTACCTTAAGGAAACTTACATGGGACTGTGGTAGGAAAAGAAAAAGTTGCACTTTTTTTTCTTTGAAAGAAAAGCAATTGTCTGTAGCAATATGGACACAGATGTTTTCAGATACAGAAATAAAATACAGATGCTGGGGACTAAGTGAATTTCATATCTTTATATGGGCCCAGATTGTCTCAAGAAGAATAAGAATCAGATTCTGCTTTTCATTTCATGTGTGCACCATCACTAAAGCACCGAGGGGTTCAAGTTGTAAATTCATTCATCATTGTGTTTAAGAGTGGGACGTGTCCTGATAAGTTTGCCCATTCAAAATTCATCACCTCTAAACTTAGAGGATATAACAAGCCAGTGTAATTAAACAGGAATTCTGACATATTGAGCCACTGCCATCTCTTCTCTGTAAATTGAACCCAGACCTGTGGCCCAGGAGTTTAGATTTCTGTGGTCTGAGGCCAAGTTCTGCAGAACAGAGGTATGGCCTTGGCTCAGCTTTATGGTCAAAATACTGTTGAGCTGTGAGAGAGTGTGCAAGCTAAAACAATGCAAGATAAGCAGCAGTAAGAGCAATAAGAAGCCAAAACAAAGACTAAAGTGATTTTTTTTTTTCAGTTAGAAGCAGTAATTTAAGGATGCAGGAGACAAACACTACCATGAAAAGGTATAACACCACCACCACCACCACCACCACCCCCCAAAAAGGAATAGGCTAAGTCAGCTAAGTCAAGGAACAGTTTATTCTAAGAAGCAGCAGAGGCCAACGCTTCTCTGACTCATCAGATGTTTGCACTAGGGGTGGTTCACACATTTCTGGCTGATCTCATAGAACATCGTTCCTATCACTGTGCTACCCAATAAATAATTATTGAGTACACATTGGTTGTGTATGCTCCCGGTGGCAAGTCTCTAGCCGTAGGAAAGATCTTGATGCTATCAATTTTGACACCTATTTCGATACCAATAGGCACTGCTATTTATTGATTTCAATACCCATTGGCATTGCTACCCATTCTTGCCTGATACCCATATGCATTATTGCCTTTTGACCTCAATAGGGATCAACAGCTATCAATATCTATAATTTCTAATGCTGATTTCGCTACTTATCAAGAAGCATTGATACATACCAATAAGTATAGTTATCAGCACCTCTCGATTTTGAAACCAAATTTCAATATTAGTATGCATCAAAACCTATTTCAAACCAATTGAGGCACTCAAAGAGTATGGTATTAAAAGGAACAAATACCTTTTAATACAAATGTCTGTCAATATCAATCTTGATATCATTATTGGTATCAGCATACATTGATTTTGATATCATTAGGCTTTGATACTTACTGGAATATATTGATTCAAGAGTTACTGATTTCTGTAGTCACCTATACTTACTGAATTTTATGCTGGCTT
Source organism: Heliornis fulica (assembly GCA_013399135.1). Taxonomy (NCBI): domain Eukaryota; kingdom Metazoa; phylum Chordata; class Aves; order Gruiformes; family Heliornithidae; genus Heliornis; species Heliornis fulica. The sequence continues at coordinate 115,488 of VXBZ01001454.1, forward strand.
TGATATCAGTTGGCATCTATACCTATCAATACTGATACATTTTAATAGAAATAGTCTTTAAAATCTATAATTTTAATACCTATTGATAGGTAGGTAGTGATAGATATTAGTAGACTGGTTTAGATAAGCATTGACACCTATCAATACCAATACCTTTCAGCAGACATACATACTTACAGTAGTCATTAGTAGACATCAATACTAATTGATAGGCATCAATACCAATTTATTTTTACACATATCAATATCAATCAATTTCAATACCTGGCTATACTAAGAGGCATCAGTTCATACAGATGTTTACATTCTGTCGAAGAACCATCTGAAGTTTTAGAATATAGATTATAGGTGGTAGTATTACCTGGTGTGGAGCTTGTTTGGTTTTGCTATACTTCCCAAAGCAAAATACTGAAGAAAAAGCAAGTTATCCTGTAGGAGATTACATTCACAGACAGGTGTACAAACCCCTGTATTGGAAGGGTTAGTGAGCATGTGCATGTGCAGATTTGTAGGCACAGATGCAGAGGTCATTTGTTAATAACTGCTCCTTTATATTTAGACAGAGAACAAAAATATGACAGTCTTGCTATTTCATTATTTCCAGGAATTCTGAGTACTTACTTATCGCTCAAATTAATTTGGTTTTCTTGGAAGGCAGTTCTCTTTAAACCAGATAAGTTCCCCTTAAGAATCTCTCCAGATAGTTCAGTTTCAGCCTTTGGAGGCGTAGTTCCTTCTTGCAGATTTTGCAGTTATTAGTTCTGTTTAGGTATCTCCTTGCAGAACTGCTCTGGCATACCCACAGTTTTATTTCTGAAGGCTGATAACACAGCCAGCCATATCAGCTTTGTCACTCTCAGCTCAAGCCTCCTTTGCCAGTCCCACACGTCCCTCCAAACCCAGCAGAGCGAGACAGACACACTCCCACAGAGCTGCCTGAGAAGCACCAATGCCACATGGAAAGGCAGTTGGGTTTACTGGCATTGTTTCTCATTTTCAATATTTTGTCAACTCTGGATTTTAGGTTTAGATATGCTTACGTGTCAAAAGGAAAGCTGATAGCTACAAAAGGCGGTGATTGCTCACGTTATCCTCACATGGCTCCATGCAGCAACCAGAGTCTCAGTGTGTGTGGTGTCACTGGCACCTCCTGAAAAGGCAGGTTTTCAAAGTTCACCCCTTGTGTGCTGCAGAAGGCTGGGATCCCCAGCCTAACGCTTCTTGCCGATGGTAAATGTCACCATGGTATCGCGTTACCATAACTAGTTTAAAAAAGTCTGACATTTAAAAGATACCAACTTAGAAATCGCCTCCCAACTACACCACTGATGAAGTACTGAGTAGCAAGGAAAACCCCACTCTCCAGCAATCCAGACAACCTTCCTCGGGAACTTTTGGTTTTTCCCCCAAGGAATTTCCCATGCAAATAGTGACTTGGCCCAAATCCCCTGACCTTAAAAACATTAACAGACTTGAAGGAGCATAGCCCATGACTGACAGTGAATCAAGTAAGTCAGGATGTCTGCAACACACTACAGCAGTGCCTGCCACACCAACCCTGAGCATGGAAAGTAAGACTGGTCTCCACCCTGAAGTAATGTACACCAATATAAATGGAATCCCAACATCTGCACAGTTCCTTCCTTAAGAAAATCATCACAAAGCATGACTGAGGTTTTGAATTAAAACTGGCATGGTTTTCACGAGTTAGAACAGATCCCTTTATGAATATTTAGCTACAGAAACAAGGGGATATGCTTTGCAAAAAAAAAAAAAAAGGAGTTAAAGATTAAATGGCTAAAAGGACTGAGGGAAAGTGCCTCAACTTTTAGGTCACTTTGCATCAGTAAGGAATTTAGCCCAAAGCCAGTGGTTCAGCAGACCTGGGAGGTTGGCACCGAAACACCTCCTATCGCCACTTCACTTTTAGAAGAATTACTTTGGATCAGAGCCTGGCCTAGGGACAAAACATCTTCACAAAACAGTTCAAAACTTTCTGAAGCAAAATTTTCCTCCAGGGTTCCATGAACTAAACTGCAGGTGTCTCCAAGCAGCACTGCGCTGTCTTACAAGTTCTTAAAAATATTTCAGCACTGCATTAACACCCCTTGCAAATGCAGCAAGACACTTGAAAAAGAAACAGGATCATTTTCAGCATTTGGGTGCCCATTTACACCATGGGACATGCTGCAGACCCACTGTGACACCGGGGTCTTGTACTGGGTCTGTCTGGGATAGAGTTAAGTTTCTTCATAGCAGCACAAACAGGGCTGTGTTTCAGATCTGCAACTAAACCGGTGTTGATAACTCAGCAGTCCTTTGGCTATGGCTGATGAGTGCTTGCACACTGTCAAGGCCATCGTGGTTTTCACTCTGAACTCCCAGACCTCCTGCAAAGTAGCCTGAGGTTGGGCAAGAATTTTGGAGAGGGAACAGCCAGGACAAGTGTCCCAAATAATCCAAGGGAATATCCCATAGCATATAATGTCATGCTCAGCAATCATAACTGTGAGGCTTTGTCTTCTAAGGTGGCTGTTGCTCACACCTTAGAGATCAGTGCAATGATAGGGAGAGGAGAGTAATTTCCCTTGCGTCACCAGTGGTTCCCTCACACACACCCCCCCCCATTGCTTATGAGACTGTCTTTACATTGACCTTCGATTATTTTATTTATTTTTTCTTTTTTTCTCTTGGTCTTCCTATTCTCCCCCCTAACCCACTGAAAGAAGGGCCAACTGAGGTCCTCTAGGTGTGTGCTTAACTGTTGGCTGGGGTCAACCCACAACAGTCAAAGCCATACCCCTCTACCATCAAGCTACCAAGAGAAAGGGCAGGTGAAGAAAAGCTTGATAGGAGCTCTTAATACAGTTGCCTTAGTACAGCAGAGGGAAAATTAATAATAGTTCAGAAATTAGATAGCAGAGCCAGCTTGGGTGGGAGGGTAACACCCTGTCAGCAAGAAATCCTTCACTTTCCCCCTTTCATGGAGACATGAACTTTGGTCCCATCCTGCACTCATCTTTTTTAGGCTGTGTCATAGAGGAGGGGTAGAAAATCTCCTGTTGCCCAAGAGTAATGGGTAAGCAACAGCAGGGGCCTCCTTCTAGCATTTGCTGGGACTCTACTCCCTGCAGACTCACATGCTATGGGCTGAGAAAAATGCTGTGAGCTGCCCTCTCTGGCATTCCTGCTGATGCAGGAGTCTGCGGACACCTCCATCCCATACTGACTACAGGAAGTCAGCATCCTGTTTGGAGTGAAGGCATGACAGCACACACCAGCCAACAAATCTCCTCTCCCACCCAAGAGACTTCTAACTGCCTGCAAGCTGTTTGCTGAAACTAGGAGCTAACACCACTCCCAGCCTCTTAAAACGAGGGGGATAATTCTGCACCGCAGAGCACTTCTGCAGAGGGACTCACCACTGCAGAGAGCTGCAGCAGCAGAACTGCATCCTCACAGCTCCCCATCAGGGGCTGACCAGGGATGGGTGATGCAGCAACCCATCCAGAGAGACAGCTTACTGCAGCCAACCAGCACCTCAGCCAACAACTGCTTTGTATTTCAGGTAAGGAGAATCTTCCAAAAAAAATGCTTGCTCCTGTGTTTCAAGTCTGGGACAGGCTCCCCAGAGCTCCTGCCCCGTGAGCAGGCTGCTCCGTGGCAGTTGGGAGAGAGGCTGCACTGTATGCTCTCAGCACGGAGCCCAGGAGCTCTGCATTGGCAGCACATGCTAGACACAGCACCCCGACACTGGGGTTGGGATCAGCACTCACCCCGGCTTGGGACAGGAGAGGTAACTTCTGAGAGAGCTGTTCCACAGAAGAGTTTGTCCACAGTTGAAGGAGGAAGTGTTTTAAAGGTAGAATGGCATCCCTCAGACCAGCAGGGTGTCCTGTTGCAGTGGCTCTGAGCCTGATGCTGTAAGCCCACCAGAAAGGTCAGGCATCAAGTGCCCCAGCCCAGGCTGGATACAGGGAAAGCAGAACACTCCGTGGGGCTGGAATCCAGAGCCCTGCTGGAAACACAGGGAGGAGGTATTTCTTAGCCTGCCCCTGCAAGAGTCTTCTGTGAGGAACAAGGGTTGTGAAGCAACCATCAGAGCAGGTGCTCTCTTCTGGATCCTCCTGCGTGGTGTGTTCCGTCCTAGGAGGTAGTGGAGTCCACACATGACACTGACTTGCTAGCACACTCCCAAGCAAAGATCTTTTCAAGGTCCAGATAAAGAGCACGCATCTACTGTGGTGTTCCCAAGCACACACGTTGTTCCTGACCTTCAAGGGCTCCACTAACACTTTTTTAATCTGTTTGAGTTCCCCACTGCTTTCTAGTCTCCTCTGTCAGGAGCTACCATGAGATTAATGATTTTCAGGTAGGTAGCAGGATTATTTGGTGGCACTAAAATCCCAGCCCTTGCACAACTCAGACTATCAGTTCCTTGGGGTCTCAAGGTGCAGGTCTCTGAATTTTATGAAGTAAGTCAGGTAACTATAAACTTGGCAGAAGGTGCTAAACAACATAGAAAAGGCATCATAGAGAGTGAAAGCAACAAAAGAGACAGGAATTCAGCAAGGGAAGACAGAGAAAGATGGGCAGATACAGGAGGAAGAGGATTTGAAATCTGGGTATAAATGCATGAGGAAGGAGCACCAGAACTGTAAGAAAGAGAAAAGTGCTGGCAGTCAGCAGCAAACAGGAAAGTGGTGCTGGCATTTAGCCCCCTATAGAGCACCAAAACTAATTCTGGGTGGTGTGGGAGCCTTATCTTGGTCCTTGTGTATTGGGTCCCAGATGATCTCATGGTGTACAAACCCAAACTGGGAGATAGAACCTAACAAACTCCAAACAACACTGGAACATATTTGGATATGAATTTCCAGTTTTCTTTTCTCCTAGAGGGATCTAGTTGATCCCAGATCACTGTGAGAACCAAAGCAATATGCAGTAAATTAGGACTAAGGCTTCATTTAAAAAAAACATACTCTTGTTTAAAATCCAGATGCTAATATAGATACAGTTTTAGTCTTCCCATTACTGCTGTAAACTTTGGCCAGGTATTTTCTTTTTTTTTTTTAAACTGGTAATTATTTTCTTACACTTTTATCTGGAGAACCCTGTATTTGACATTCATAAACATCCTTGTCCACTGCTAAAAGAACCTCGCCTATTGTCTAGCTATGAAACATCCCTCTTCCCTCATCACAACAGGTCTCCAAATACCATCTTGCATTTACAGTCTAAGGATTAAATATATTTAGGATCTGATGTAAGAATTACAGTTTCTATTGAAAAGCATGTAAAGACTGAAATTAGAGATTCAACTCCCTTTGTACTGGTCAATGCATAAACGTGGTATCCAGTCTGTTGAGTTCCTATGCTTTCAGAATAAAAAAAAAAAGCCTGTAAAATTGCAGCATTTATTAACACAACACTAGAATTGTTTGGGAGAGTTGGGTGGAGCATGTTAGTTTTTCACCTTGCTCTTGTAGTCAGTGTTGAAGGACACATACTAGGCAATATAAGTACATCTGTAAAATCATTGCCTGTGCTATACATATTGTAGAGACATAGTGAGATTACTCCAGCTTTTTTGGGGGAAAAAAAGAAAAAAAAAAGAGGTGTCTTCAAGCTTCATTACAAAAACTAAACCTCAATCACTCTAAATCCTAAAGACTGTGAGGTCTGACCTACATCCTCAGTTTTGTGGTGTTGAATCAGGAAGGGTCACATGTAAGGTCTGACCTACATAGTCGCACCGCATACACATTTACGTAAGTGCTCCGAAGCTTTCCAAGGGCACAGAGTTCTAGTAAAAGAGCAAAGAGGAGGCATCCCCAAAGAATTTCCCTACCAAAACCACATCTTCCCAAAAACACATTATTGGAGACAGCTCCTGTGCATGGATCAGCTGAGAAAGCCTTTAATTGCAAAGCACTGCTGATCTTCTGGTGGCTTTGGGAGCCTCTGGGAAATCCTTCCTCTGAATAGAGCTGAAAAGCTCACATAAATTTCCATGTCTTTGAGATGCTGCAACTGCACCCAAGGTCATTTCCAAGTGATGTTGGTTCCACAGGGAATGTCTTTAACTACTGTTCACTAGGCTGTAGTTATTGCTACTTTTTATGTCAATAAATCATGGTGCTCGTGCAGTCAGCCAGAAGTAGCTGTGCCATGGTAGACAAGTCTCGTCATCATATTGGGATCTAATATAATTTAGATAACCAGCCCAGAACAGGCAAAAACCTACTAAGCAAGCCTTGCCTAGTTATTTTGTCCAGGATTTAATCAAGTTTTCCTTCAAATCCTGTAAGTTAATTTTTCTAGACTCTACTTACAATTACATTCAAAACAGTATTTTCAAAGTTCTGTTGAGCATGAAGGAGAGATTAACTGTAGTTATAAAACCTTTTCCAACAGTTCACTTTAAATTATGCTCCTTCTCTATTGATCCAAGCAAGTCCTGGGAATCTTGAAGGAACATCAAAGAACTGATGAAATTAACCTCTTGGTCCTCCTGGACTCTCCATCTGCTCACCCACTCTTACTTATAACTTAGGATCTACACATACCTTTCCAAATGCATTGCTTCCAGCCCAGCTTGGGACTTCACTGTTACTATTGTACCTGCCCATTCGTCTGCATCATGTTCCTAATCTGTTTGTCTTTCTTTTTGAACAACTCCTTTAAAGGGAAAGATTAGATCTGTAATTGATATTTGCAAAGAGTGTGTGGCAGAACACAGTTCATAGCTTAAGATACTGCACTTCTGTTAAGGTCCCTCTGTAAAACCGTGTAGGTCACCACATAGGAAAAGGTGCAGTGCTACAACAGACACTACTTACATACACACAAAGACAAAACTGTCTCATTTACAAACATCAGAATTGTGGGGTTCCTTCCTTGGAGGAGATTACCACAGTAGCACTACTTCTAGATAAGGTATGGCTTATTTTGCAGAATTTTTGGTCTGAAGTGACACATTTGTTTTTCAACTCTTTCTTCAACAATACGCTTTTTTAAATAAACTTGAAATTAAAAAAAAAAAAAAGGAGAGAGAGGAAAAAACCCTACAAGGCACTTTTAGCTTTTGAAACACTGTGTCTATTTAATATTAGAGTTACTTCAAATACTGTGAGCCATCTGGAACATTATGGCTCTGTCTTGACTGCCAGAAATGGGTTTCTTTTGTTTATTCACTAGTAGAGACAGTTTCTATTCTACAGAGAGTCTTTAGTCTTATCACAAAACAAACCAGATAGTCAGCTATGAGCAAATGAGTGCAGTGAACCCTGTCCTTAAGTACCCCACAGAAACAGCCTGCCTCCCTTGGGATGTCACAGGAGGTAGTTCATCTACTACAGGTAGGCAAAGCCTGAAATCACATTGTCAATGGCGCTATTATCAGGTTTTCCTTTATTTTATTTTTCTGCAAAGCCCATTACTTGAGACTTGTCATTTCTAATCAGTTTGCTGGAAAAAATACAGACCCTACACAGTAGGAAAAAAGGATATCTTAATCTATATATACTTCAGCATAAATACACACGATGCAACCAAGGACTTCTGCCTTAGCTCTCAAGAAAGCATAAAAAGCTATATGCTCATATAATAAATGCTGCAAACATCTTTATGATGCAGTATGAGTGTAACATCTTTGCTGCTCAAAGTAAGAGTAAACAAAAGCTTACAAGCTGTGGGGTTTGGGGATTATTATGTCTTTCATTACTAGAAAGCAAGCATAGATGAAAACTCTAAAAAAATAAAATAAAAAAACCCCACACCCGCACACACCAACAAAAAACCCCAACCTGAAACCACCTGAAAACTACCTACAAAAGGAAGCAAAAAATCCCACAGCTGAGACAGAACCTTTTTGGTATCCTTAACCAGACACAAAATGGAGCTGCCTTGTTTAACAAACTGAGTTGCCATCTGTTTGAGTAAGACAAGCTGGTCCTGCCCCGGCACGTTCTCATGCTCGCAGTGTAACCTGCGGCTAGCAGCATCCTCCAGGCCAGATCTGATAACTACCAGAGCCCCGAGGAAATCTGCCTCAGTACTAGAAGAGAAATCATACCATTTTAAAGCAGATGTTTGTTCTTATCATTGTTTGCTTGTAAAGCAATAAAGTAACTTACTCTTGCCTAATCAATCTCAACTGTTAAGAAAAAAAAATACATTTGCTTCAGACATGATGTTTATTGCTAAGATCTCTAAGTGCCTCTCTCTCCCCTACCTCCTTTTTTTGTGGATATAAGAACAATACATGTGCTTTGTTTTTGCACCATGGGAAAGCTTCTCCTGGGAAGAGCAGGAGAAAAAGACTAAACACAGACAAAAATCAAAACAACTTATTTTTTCCCTTTTCTTTCACTCCTGTTCAGTAACAGCCATGCAGTAAATCTTTGTACACGTATTTCCTTCTCTCTAAACCTCACAGCTTTATGCATAGAAATTTAATACATCACTATATCCAAAACACTTTGAAAGTCTATTGATTTTTAAGTTTGCATCTGAGGGATAGAAAAGAAGCAGCCAATGGATTTCTGCCCTGAACCAGAAAGAGGTTACCAACTGCAATCTCACCAGCTTTTTATCCTCTGCTATTAGACTACCAGATGTTACATCTTTCTGGTCTCTGCTACAGCTTCTCCCTTACAGATGAACTACTACGTGTCCAATTCAAAAGCCACCTACAAAGCAAGATGAGTATCCGTTTCTCATCAGATATGTGACCTGTTCTTGCCATGGCATTCAGGGAGCTTAGTTTTGCCATTGAATTATTAAAGTATTTGGGAAATTTGCCTTAAAGTATTTGAGAAAAGTGTGCCTCTGTAAAAGCCAAACAACTTTGTAGGGGACTGCCAGCAGCTGAGCCCTAGAGCAGGAACACCACTAAAAGAAGGCAGATGTGCGCTCTGCTGCTGTGCCCCCCCAGTTTGGGAACTTGCACCCCCACCCCCTATAAACTAGTTCTAGTTTATTGACTTTCAGGGCACACTAAAAGGCCCATTTGTTTTCCCTAGCTGTGAGAAGACTGGAAGGACCCTTGGTGAGAGAACATAAAATTGACTCCATTCTCAGTTACAACAGTAGTGATTTGTATGTTAATAATAGGAAAACTGAGGGAGAGGAGTCTCCTGAGAAGTCTGTGTGTAAAACTATTCCCAAAAGTGTGTCAGACACAAACCCAGACACTTAATTTCTAAACGTTCAGTTAGCAAGAAAGAAAGCAGTGCCTAAATAAAAAAGTTCTGTTATGTTCAGAGGTGCACAGCACAAAGAAAATCACACCAGCTCAGCAGTCTTTTGCACAGAACATCACATTTTCCTCAGTCTTTTGGATTTGACCAGGCAGGAAGATAAAATGGAATAAACCTTTAAACTAATTTAGTGCAAGTGCTCAATTGAAGAGTGCCATAGGTCTGCACGTTCCTAGACACAGTTTTCCAGTGCTCCAGCGTCTCTCATAACCAGTATGCTCCTTCAGCCACATGAGGGTTTAGATGTGGCAACATGACTTAGTTTCATTATTTCAGCCAAATTTGAGATCTTTCCTCCTCTATGAGCTGAATGAGCTTGAAATTAACTGCAAGTAGGGAAGCAGGAAGATGGAGCAATGAATTCTACCTAAAAGCATTTCTCTGTGTATCGGCCTGAACATGAGAAACTTGCAAGGATTTACCTAACCAGTGAAAACTCTTCCTAAAGAACCCCTCTTAATATTCTGAGGAGAAACCAAAGTGGAATGGAAAGAATTAGTAACCACACTGTTGCTGAAAGAGTACATAAAAATCAGTCAGTGACAACCAGGGCGGAGGGACTTCAGCAGTTTACCAGAGACATCATGGCAGGCAAGGTAACCCAAAACATGGAAACATGGGCAAATTGACACACAGATCACTACACCTTCGTGAATTTTTAAAAAAGCAGCATAAAATATGGTTTTTAAAAGCAATGGCATTAAGACCTGTGAGAAATGAAAGTGCAATGTAAGAAAGGAATATGTTTAACAGTTAGTCAATTTTGGTTTTGAAAACAAAGATTTTCAGAAGATAAATTCTATACATTACTTTTTCTCCCACAGTTCTTGAGGCTCATTATTTTAAATATGTTTATTAGCTGGTATGTAGTTGGAAAAAAAAATCATGCAGATATTATGCTCTAGAGAGAGAGGAGAATGGGAGGTAATTGCTGCAAACTTTCATCACAGATGAAGGTAGTATAAAGACCTTCCCTCAAGGAGGCACATCAATGAGAGCCTAGGATAAAAGACATAATAGTAAGACAGCAAAACGGATACTTGTTCTGCCTGAAAAGATGTCTGGAAGAATTTGCAAAGCTAGTCTTTACAGCCTTATTTTCCACACTTAAATTAAAAATTGCAGTAGAAACTCCTTTTTCAGTTAAATCACAATACAAAAATATCTCATGTAGCACCACAGTTCCTCTAGTGGTTTTCTGTTTAGATATGAATGCAGATTATCTCCCCTGGGTCATTACCAAACAGAGAAAGGAACTGTATCATTGGAGAGGAACGTGATATACTGAATAATTACAAATGCTCAGCTGACAGCACTAAATTACAAGCATTGGGGGGTTAATTATTAAAATAGACCAGAAAAAATACATTTCCATTATAAAATAAGCCTTTCCAAAAATTCAAAATCATGAATGCATAACGGTAAGAGACTGAAGTTGAATTAGTCAGACCTACAATGACAATATCAAAAGTTCATCCTCAAGAGATGTTGGCTGACCTTATCAACTAACGACTAGCAAAGAGTTCCTTACTGAGGGTGGATAAGTTCCACCTCTCCAAACTGCATATTTTATCATGTTTGTACACTAGGCCCTCTGTACAGCTGTCCATTTTAAATCCACTTGCTGTTACAGCTGCCTCTGTTGCGATGGCCAGTGTGCAATACAGGGCTGAACTGAGTCTACAGGGTGAAAAATACACAAGCCCCCAGTATTCTGCAATTAAAGGTAAAGCAAACTGCTTGCTTTTCTTTTAACTAAATGCTCATACTTCATACCCTACTTCAATAACAATGTGGCAGGAAAAGAGGCAAATTATTTGTAGTAGACAAACGATGCAATGCACTGCACGATTTAACATAAACTGTATTGCATGTAGGGTGTTGCTACACTCCTCTCAATCTGGCAAATATCTCCATGTTAGCAGGCCCCACCAGCTCCCAACTGGGCACAAAGGTCAGGCTGAGAACATCCCATTGTTTTGTTGTGAACTTGTCTATCACATTAGTCACTTAAAGAAATGAATCAGTTACTTGGTTAAATTACAGTTTCCCTTGGCTATTAGACAAAATGTATTACATCTCCAGGCATGTGATCAAATGATTGAGAGTTTGACCTAAATTTACTTTCTGTGCTAAAGAACCAAAGGAACAAAAGGAATTATGCCTCACTGCCTACTGTCAGCTACAGAGAATATCTGTTGGTCTGTTACTGCAGATGAAATGCAGTTCTGTGGTGTTCAGTGCCGGCTTCATAGAGTAATTGCATTCTGGGTGACAAAAGACATTTTAGGGAGTTTAGGGCCCTTTTGTTCCTTGTGTTTCCACCCACCTTTCCCTCACCCTCAAGCTTTATGTGAACTGTTTTTGCAGTTTTGGGATCCTGAAATGATACACTTTAGAGGTGCCTTGACACCAACATAGCTACGCTTGTGTGGAATTTCCACTTAAGACAGATGCACTTTGAATCCTTACAAAAACACCAAATCTCAAAACAGCAGAAGTACAAACAGACCATAGTCTCACACATTCAATAATCCAGACTAAAAACACATGCATTTTTTTTGAAATAAGCATTCTCTAGTGGGAGGGGGCATTCTGAAATTTCATAGACTCCCTTGATTTCTGGAGCACCTGCTAGAAGCTATTAACATGCAGTCATTTAAAAACAGGTTGGATTCTTTTATCATGTCATCATTTAAAAGCAAGCTGGCAAAATAGTGCGTTCAGTTAACAGGGCTGGATATTGCAAATTGAAATTCAAATGTTTCAGGCACCCAACTCCCTTGAACTCTTTTACAAATAGATTTTCATATTCTGGTAGCAACAGTTTTTCGGTCCACAACACCCCTGAATGTGCAGCTCGTGGCCATTTTAGGAAGCAGCAGGGAATGAGAAACAGGGCTAAGGGAGTGATCTCCACAAACAAAATAGTACTTATGTGCAAAGCAGAGAATGCACATGTGTGTCTATCCAGCCTCCTTCAGCACAAAGTAACTTGCAGTTTTGCAGGGAAAAGCAAGGAGTACTATGGAATAAACACTACTGCACTAGTGTGTAATAAACCCAAAGAAGCCCCAAAACTAACATGAGTAGGGACTGGATCAACCAAAAGCAGCAGAGCCTGGTTCCATCTATGGGGTCAAAGGGTCTGGTCCATTTTAATAGAAGCACTGGAACCATGATATGGACAAAGCCCGTCAGACGGGTTCACTAGAGGCTTTACCAAGTGACACTACCAGCAGAACAAGGGAAAAAGAGCATTTAAAGATTGCCCAGAGAAGCTGTGGCTGCCCCCTCCCTGGAAGCGTTGAAGGCTTGTTTGGATCAAACTTTGGGTAACCTTGGCTAGCAGAGGGTGTCCTTGCTCATGTCCACCCCTCACCAAAAGAGGGGTGGAACTAGATTGATTTCAAGGTCCCTTCCAACTCAAACCATGGTTTTGCCTATGACTTACTGCTTGCTTATGAACACAAATCCCATGCTGGCTCATTTGGATGCAGGTATACAAGTATAAAAATGTGAGCATAAATGACTGTGTGTGCAAAGGTCATTTTGGATGCTGTTTTTCACATGTGTAGCTTTGCTGTTTGGTCTGTTACCACATTTAAATATATGAGCTGCAGTCAGTGTTGAAAGCATTTTAACTTGACAGAAATATAACATAAAGTAAGTTTTACACACATTCCTCTCTTCACCTACTCAACATCAAGTATCTCTCAGCTCCAGCTTCCTCTTGACACCTCTCACCATGCTCAACAAAGAGTTTACTCTTGATTATTCTTTTAACCACTTTTCTCTCACAAAAACTATAATATAAAGCTTAGCATTAGCTCTTGAAAGTCTACAGGATTATTTTTTTATTCTTTCTTCTTTGTTTTTCCATGAACATACCTTTTCAGAAATATATTTTTTCCTCCCCCCAAGATGTAAAAGGAAAGCATTAAGGAAGGACCAAGTTTATTCCCTGTCCTAGGCACAGCCCAGCTTTATTTCACAAGATCAAGCAACAGGACATTCAACAAAAGGCAGGGTGAGAAGAGGCACACATCCTGACACACAGGCAGTATGCTGACAAATTTCCTTCAGCATCAAAAGGCTTCCTTCTTTTTGCAATTCATTTAAAGCTCGTGCTCAAGGTTTTTGAGCAAATGTGCCATTGGCAGTCCCTCCAGGATTAATTTTCAAAAATTATAGCTCAAAAAAAAAGCACTGCTTACAGATAAACATTTACTTCTGTGACTCAAACAAGCACAGACACCCACCCACACCACCCCCCTCCACACACACAGTCACATTTCAGATGCTGTAGATGATGAACATTAGAGCCCACATTTTAAAGGCACTTTGGATATACCTCTGGTGGCTCAAAAATGGCTCAAACATTTTCTTTCTTTTCTTTCTAGAGAACAACATGATGCAGTGAACATGTATCTGATGTTTCAGATTATTCAGCCTGGATAATAATTCCTTGCTGCCAGCACAGTGCAGTTCTCTCCACCTGCCCCAAGCCCCTATTATCCCTATCCCCACACTACATAATGCAAATCTATGCTCTTCATATACCAAATAAAGAACTGCAATCAGAGACAAGGCAGTTGCCTACAGCTGAGCTGACAGTGACAAACTTCAGGTTATACAAAAGATCTCCTTACAAGCTATGCCAAGCAGTATTACAAGCCAAGCCAGCAATCTGAAACAGCAGCCCTCTAGCTCTCACTGCCTGCGCTGTATTCCTACCTTCAGCAAAAAAAATCCTTCAGGGCAGCAAGAGCAGCAGTAAACCTGTCATTAACAGCCACAGTACTGTCACATCAGCGACTCTCCCATGTCAGCTACAATCTTTAGCTCAGCCGTTTGACTCTTTGGGGAGAACTTTCCTTGGCTGTCAGGAAATAAATGTACATTGGTCTTTCATAACCATATACAAACACTCCAGGGCACAAATAAACAAAACAGTCCCATTCTTTGGGAAATGATGTTGATTTTTTTAAAAGAAGCCATAAAGATAACTCTGTGAACAGTCCTACATATGAACTTACACGTAAATGTGTCATGTAGAATAAGCCGCTGCCACTCATTTCCTTTCCCTGCACCAGCGCTGGAAAACAGATTGTCTTTACCACATGCTTGCTACAGAGCTGTGTTTCAAAAACACATATCTGAAGTCCTTGAATCACAGCCAAACAATTGGCTGGAAACCTACAGATCATTACCTTGGGCACTGGCATCTAGAAGCACACAAAAAGATCTCTTTCTTCATGTCTCACCAGACTTTGTGCCTCTGTTGAAAAGAACTGCCACAAGTTGGGGAGCATATCTGTTCAGCAAACAATGCAAGGTGCTAGGCAGTAGATAACAGCATCTGAAGAGAAAGACATTTCTGTAGAGTGACTTTTTGCTACAGCAAAAGCAGTCACATGGGAGCAGAGTTGTTGCAGTGTCAAACTAACAGCTTTCTGATAAAGTAACACAAGTTTCAGAGAAACCTGGAGCATTAAGCGAGAGTTTTGAGGCCATCAAAACTGCTGGGGCTTATTCATATCTCCGGCCACCTAAAATACAGCTGCCAAGGCCTACCACCTGGGAAAGAGCAGAGAAGGGACATCATTATCAGAATTTATGTAGTAGTGTGGATAAGAGGCAGAAGAAACAAGAAGTACAAACATCTTCAAGCTAAAATCCTCCCCAGCACTAAAGTCCACAGAAAATCATATCAGAGCATATGTTGTAAAACCTGATTATCCAGAAAATCAAATTTCTCAATTACTCAGAAATCCAAATTAATCTAATGCAATACTTAAATCCTTAACACATTAAATCCCTGTAACCAATGTGTGACAGACTACAGCAGCGCTGTGCACCTGAACATTAAGCCCTTAAGGAACAATATATACAAACAAATGCTGCTGTTCATCACCCAGACACCAGAGGTGTAGCCATACGTTACACAGAAGACAGAAAACCACAGAAAGCTCTAGGATGACCCAAGGTAGCTTTGCATCATCTACGGCATTGTAAGAAACCTTACAAAATTCCCCCATGTATTCTGAGAAGTTCTCTTCATTAGATTTGCTCAGCTTCACTTCATTTTGGTTAAATGGCTGAAAAGGAATCTTCTCCCTTTACATCCCTGTTCTCCCACCAGTTGCAGTAACCCCTCTGGTGATGACATAAAACCAGAACTGCAAGCCTGTCTATAAATATGCCGTAAGATTCCCGTATCTGCTGGCAAGAATGAGATTCAGCTAAAAAACATTTGAAATAAATTTTAAAAATCACTCCTATTTTTTCAACAAGAATTTAAACTCCTATTTTCTTCCCATACTGTACCCCAAACTCCTCCAAACACACCACACAGTGACTAGACATCTAACCACCTCATTTCTGAGCCATCTCATCTACAACTGGATTAAAAAGCCTGAGCTTTTTAGGGTCCTGCTAAAAGCATACTTGCTAAAGACTGCCTCTTCTACATTGCACACCATTTTACTCATGAACGAGCTCAATGGTGCTAGCAGCAGGTGTTTTGGGGGAAAACAGAGTCTAGAAGATCCCCTGCTGTCCATTGTATGCTTAAGGTCTCACTCAAGTATACGTCTCTAACAGCTTAAATCTGTACAAGCTGAACAATATACCATGTTATTTGTTTGCTTTACACATTTTTCAAGACTAAGAACAAACAGTTGTCACAATGGGCAACTTTGGATAAGTGAGTTTGCCACTTTTTCTTGGCTACTTTCATGATTGCACTTGAGATTAAGTTCTGCTTAAATGACAATCTCTATTTTGAATCCCCTATTGAGAAACTCTTTGCTTCTCCTGCCTCAAGAAAAAAATCTGAAATCCTTCTATGAAAACTCTTTCTCCACATCTGGAGTTCCTCAGTAAGTGAATAAAAATCAGTAATTTAAATTCAAAGAGTACAGTAAGAATACTATAGGTCAAGCAGTTACCTACTGACAAAAGCAGCCAGCTGCTTTTTCACTGTACTAAAAGGTTTTGAAAGTTGACAGGACAGAGGATTGTACCAAAGTACATTAGAAACACAACTAGCATCCAAGACAAAATTTTCTGAGTATGAAAGTAGATTATTTTCTTTTAATTGTGAAGCATTAGTCTGTAATCTTTTAGAATAGGCTGTTTCTTTGGCAGGAAAAAAAAATTCAGATAGCTTGTATCTGTTTGCATGCCAAGTTTTGTCCTCTTATGGTACAAAATGGATCAACTGTAACTGCTTTCTTTTATTTGTCTGTCAACAACTCCTCACTGCTTTTATTTTCAGTCTCTTGATTTTCATTTCACAGGGATAATTTGATTTGTAGAAAAAAATACAGTTCATATTGATCCAAGATGCTCACATCTGTAACGTGATATTAACAGGATCATTCCAACATGGAAAATACACAGAAAAGGCAGCAACCTAAATAATTTCTGATTCCAAGTACAAGAAACCTGAAACCTGACACAAAAGGTTTTGTCATGTAAAAATATTCACAGACTGATCATGATAAGAAGCAATGAGAGACACATCAGCTTTGTTTCAAAATGTAATTCTTAGATAAAAAGAAACTGAAAAACTCTCCACACTCATCTGTAACGTACAATTCCACAGACATGCATGTTTGCTAATGCACCTATCCAGGAATTCAGAATCAATTTCATGAAAAGAAACTGATAGATCTAGAAGACGATGTATAGAGAACATAGAGATATAGATGTAGAGTTATAGATGTACAGCAGAAACAAAATTATTACAGGCTCTCTCGCTCTGCACTGGGCCCTGAATTAAGTCCTTATATATAACTACAATTTTAATTCTCATATATCTTTATTGATTTTGTATCTTGTCAGGAAAGTGAACAAGACTGCTTACTTATCTACTTGTATGTTGTAGAAACATGAAACATCTCATGTAAGTATATTAATGTGCATCAAACACCACATGGCTTAGGTCTACATACATGCTGACCTAGTACATGTCATCTTCAGACCTTAGCAAGGGAATTTTAAACTAGTGAAGGAAACAGACCGTTACTTCTCTCAAATCCTTCCAATCAATACAAGTCACTACAAATTATCACTAGAATCCTCACCTAAAGAAAATGCCTCTTGAAGGCAGTCACTACCTATGAGAAGCTGGAAAAGTTTGGTTTTAGAGATGAAAGGAATGAAGAGCTGACAGCCAGGAAGCAGGACAGGCTGGAAAATAACAGTTCATGCTACTCTCAAGCAATTTCAAAGAGTATTTGACAGGAATGCTCCCTATATGTCACATGCTATTAAGAAACCAGAATGCTACAATGCTATGAATCACATATGGATGAAGACACCAGAGCTACAGATAAAAATCCTGGGGCCTGCTACCTATTAATCTGTTCATTTGCAGCTCTACATCCCCAAGAGACACACTTGGGAAAGTGAAGACTGAAGTCTAAAAGGTTTGGTTGGCATCCTGATAATGCTAGCTTTGAAGAAAAACTCAACATACTCTTAGGGAGGTTTTCCTTCTTTCTCTACAGAAGAGCAGTGTCAATATATTGTCACAGTTGTTGCCCACAGTGATCAAAGACACAAGAACCACAAGAGTCTGAAGGCTCAGAAAAAGGCTAGTCTATCTTGGATCGATGCCCAAGGGAGAAAGAAAAGGAGCACTGCTTGTGAGTCCCATGTTCTCAAGTCAGCACTGTAAGAGTGAATCTCTCCCTACGTGCAGGTGTTCTTCTGGTCATTTACAGTCAATGTTGTCAGGTTGGTGGTTCATACTACACTGAAGAGTCCTCAACAAATATGCTGAGGTATGCAGGCTTTACCTGAATCCTGATCAGATAACTTCAAAAGGCAAGCAGAACTCTTAAACATGGGTTTCTTAACCAGTCAACATACACACCAATGACTTGAGTGTGCATATGTACGAGGTTATTTTAAGCAGAGAAAGAATCCCTGCATCTGGACACATCCTTTGGATGTTCTGTTATTTTTTTCCCCCCTCATCACTCACATCAATGAATGCCATACACACATACATGAATCCCACACAACATAATCTGCAAGGCACTTCATTCATCCAGAGTCTTGATCAGACTTCTATGTTTGCTCTGTCTCTGAATTGGTAGAAAGAGACATATGGGAATTGGTAAGGTTTGAAAAGGGGTTCGTGAAAGTTTTATGCAGCTTCATAATTCCATAGGATCAAAGCTGATTCTTTTTCAAGTCAGACCAATGAGTTTCTGGTTACTGTAATAGAAATTATGAACCAAGTTATGCTGACCATTCAGCCTTTACAAACCTTTCTAGTATTAATCAGTTAATAAACCAAGAAGAGAGCTGCTCTGTTATTTAAATAAGCAGACCTTTCTTGAATTATTGGTTCCAAACACTTTAATATCTGAAGAGTCATATACATTCCTTATCTTCATGGAAATAAAACACAGAAGTGACTTCAGCAGTCTTCCTCTCTTCACATANCCTAAGTAAATTCTGAGTACCAATTCTCAGATTCAGTACCATAAGAGAAAGGAAGTTGATATTTTGACCCAAAAGCCAGATTCTTAATTAGTACAACAAACCTCAAAGATCAAAATTCATCTTATATGAATCACTGCTTCCAACTGTTGAAGTAAATTTAGTGTACGTCAGCAGCACAGCACCCCTTCCAAATGCAGGGAGAACAAAGGGAAACTGGATTTTGAATAAGGTTCTACACTATCATTTTTTGCTCATAGTTAGTCTCAGAAGCAGAAACATTAGCATTGACTGACATAATCAACATTTAGTCAAGTTTTTCTACTGCAAGATAAATTAGTCTGTTTTGATATACTCTTCCTACACAAAACTGCCTATTTCCTTCTTGCTTGATGGAGAAATTGGAATTGGCTAACACTAGGCTCTTAAATGACAATTGACTTCAGCAGCGTTAAGAATGCCTTCTTTCAGTTATTCATATTATTGAGATTGAAGGGTTTTGTGGCATAATTGTTGCTGTTCCAGATACATTAGAACTAAAAAAAGAAAAGTTTTCTATTCTCTCTTTCT
Organism: Heliornis fulica; assembly: GCA_013399135.1. Lineage (NCBI taxonomy): Eukaryota > Metazoa > Chordata > Aves > Gruiformes > Heliornithidae > Heliornis > Heliornis fulica. Next base: position 134,783 of record VXBZ01001454.1, read on the forward strand.
TATTTTTAAATGACTCACTAAAGAAAAATTTCAGTGAAAGATTAATGCAGTTCTGAAGGAGATAAGTTTCTAACAAACAGGAAAATGTCAATGTTAATTATCAGCATGAATTGAAATAAGGTTCCTACTTAGGAGGCTTATATTCAGAGTTTCCAGTGTAAAAGGGAATAACTTTCCTTCTTATCTTATATATTATGCTAATTAATTTATTTCAAATACTGCAGGAGGATGGTATTTCCCCAGTGTTTACTTTCCTTGTATGTTTCCCTGCACAGAGCTACATGTTGTGTGAAATATTTGGAATGGAAGGCATGATTTGGCTGTGTGGTAGACACCAACTTTGCTTCGTTCTGATTTGGGACTGATTCGGTGCACTTCAATTACAATTCTTTGAGTATCTACTAAAAAAGAGGAAAATGCTCAAGAGTGGTAAAGAAAAAGCTCTCCAAAGCAATAGGCAAGGAGAAATTAATGTGTCGCATTTACAAAAAAGAAAAGCCATTTTAGGTTCCATAGTTCCTCACCCCACAAGTGCAAAGCAGCCATTCAAACATGCTTTCTGGAGCTTCACTGTGGGCAAATTTTAGTTAGACTGGGGTTTTTTGTTGTTTTGTTGGTTTTTGTTTTTAATCACAACTGAGGAGATGCTGTGCTATATATAAACAGAAAAGCGTGCATGCTTTAACATGCCATTTTTTCCTGTGATCCAAATACCAGTTATTTGGTTTACTTCATTTTCCTCACTCTTCAGAGCCTGCTGTACATAATGTATTCTGTAGGTACAGCTTCGCAGACAATTTTCTCATCTAGTTCTGCTTCCTTCCCCTTCCATGTGCTTAATTTTCTGTTTCCCTTTATGCATGTTGATATATACCTCCATCCTATATTCCCTCTCTCTGAAGAGAATGTGCTGGTTGGGACATCCAACAGAGGCTGCACGGGCCTGAGCCTCACCTATAGTGCTGAGCCTTATGAAATGAATGTAAGCACACAATTTTTGCATTATAACCACATCCTGACATATATTACTGCTTCCGCTGTATGCAAAGCAACATATTTTAAAAGGGATTTACAAAGAAAAAGACCAGAATAGAAACCTAGTACCAAAAAAAACAAACCAAACAAACAAACAAAAGCAAGCCCAAATCAGCCCAAATAATTTTGGACTTCCTTACATTACAAGGGAATCAATCAAAACAGAGTTCTTATGCAAGACCACACTAAAAATCATTATCTTGATATTGATCTTCACTGCCTTTAACTTTTTTTTTGTATGCCAAGCTTTCCCAAAGAAACCTAGCAGGCTCTCTCTCACTCTAGTAATTTCTGACTCAATAGGCTAATTTCCTCAAAGATAGTGATTTTCATCAAATGTTACAATATTGGGTAGTTATGCTGCAGAGGGAGAGTATCAGCACCTCAACAGAGAGAAAAGCTGTAATTTGTGCTGCAGCCTTACTAGACACCAGAAAATCTATGCAGAGTGGAGGGACAGAAATTGTCCCAGCTCTAAGAAAAAGCTTCAGCTGAATCTCATGTCCTCATTGCTCCCAGAAACTCCAACTACTCAGGAAAATCTGTTAGAAACCTGGGTTTACTTGTGCAGTGGTGTGATTGAAAACTGCTTTTATAGTTTTTATAACAGCAGTTCAATTAACTTACATACCTGATTAGCTGGTCTAATCACCTGATTCAGTTATTCTAAAGTCCTTTTATTCCCTACTGCAGCATTTATCTGAGCTTTGGAGACATGGGCACCATTCATCACATATGCAAGACAACTGGGACAGGAACAATTCCTCCTATGGAAGACTTATGAAACACTCCTTAAAACCATCCATGCATCATAACATAAAAGTTTATGGAAAAAAAAATTGCCATGTAATTTAAGCACATGACAATTATGACAGAGTGCATAAGGTGATACAGCTGTCTCCCTCCAGGTTATCTTCTGCCACATGTCTCAACAGATTTGAGCAGTAAGAGGTATGCAAAACTCTTACTAGTGTATTTAATAGTAACAGACATTTTTAACTTGGTCTGTTATTTTGTTACTGATGTTGGTAGAACCAAAAAACCATGAAACATTTTAGAATGGAAAGAAATATTTACAATAGCTCAAGTATTTGCTTGTCAACCACAACGTTCTAGTTTTTGGCAAGCAGAGAATATGTTGCCTGAGAAATTATTTATTACCTTGTTTGAGAGCTAAGTTTAACAGTAGAGATGGACACAACCCCCCCACCCCGTAAGCTGCTGCATAAAAGACATTGCGATTCTGTATGCTGCATCCAGCACTGGGAATTCTCTCAATGTGCAGAGTATAAAACCAGAATTATGGTTTGGGTAAATAATTCATACTACATACTGCTTTAAGGGAATTGCACGTAGACGATGTCCCCCCATAATTCAGAGTATAGTTTAGCAAATGTGTTAAAGCTTTCATTCCTGATCTGCAATTGTACAAGAGAACAATAATTAAATCATATTTCCCCCCCACACCCCATACACAAGCATGATCCTTCTATTTGTTGAATTTGGTTTGGATTTGGAAAAGCTTTGAGGAGTCTAGTAATATTCAGCTCAAATTAGCACCACAGAATGTCTTACCCAGTTTTGTTACACTAAAAATGGAACGTAATACCAACAAACACCAATATGCTAAAAGAGTCAGGTTGCTAAGTGTCACCTCTTGTATCAAACTCCTACAAGGTTTTCTTGTGATCTACCAAATCACATCTGCAATCATATTGCAGATCACTCCTGGTGGTTTATCCTTAGATTTATTTATAGACATCTTTTAGAAAGTTTATCATAAAAGTAGAGTATGAATTCAAGCTGCCCTGCCAGATTTCACAAGGAGGAAGCATTACTCCATTACCTGAAGTGTACAGTACCTGCAGGCAAAGTTCAGAGAATAACCTATAAAATTTCTGAAAAGAACACAAACATTGATTACATTTTAAGGTCAGCTGGTCACTTTTTAACTTTCAAGCAGTTAATTCTGCAAGGCTGTCTGTGCTAGCAAATCTGAAAGTTTTTGTGGAGACTCTGGGAAGCAGAGTTGCCTCACTAAGTGACCTGCATGCCATGTCTTACAGAGTCCTCATTACTTGTTCTAAAACAAACAACACCCTTAAAAGTGTTTGTCCTTCGATCTTGAATGGGCATCTGCAATTTCAGGTTCCCTCTGGGAGGTCATTTGGGACAGGAGAATTAACAGTGTACAGCACTAACTGTCATGCTCCCTTGAAAGATATTAATTGATACACTCCTGTATGAAATTTGATATTTCCAAAGGGAAAAACTGAAAAGACAGACAAGACTCTACGCTGGCTAAGGACACATGGGCATTGAAAGGCTCTCAGTTTCAGCTAACTGAAGACTTCCTTTACCTTGTCAATCAATTTTTTTTTCCTTCTCTTATTTCTTACTGCTACTGAATTTCCATTGTGCAAGAGTAAGCAACTGAACATAGGGATCACCTCAGAATTAACCTGACTGTATAGAATAAGGGGGAAAATTGCAATAAGCTTTAATTGAATTGCAGGAAACCCCTCCAACCTTGAAGTGACTCTAAAGGGTTTGGCAAGCATATGGAAGGAACAAGTGCACGTGCACCTGCTACAAGCCCTGATCCCATTCCTGCCTCAAATCCTCTTCCATGGCAGGCACACCTACAGCAGGTTACACCCTACTCCCATGATGTGTATATAGTGACACACATTTCACAAAGGATCTCTGTCATTGCTCCTCCAGTTTTGTCCCACTCCTCCCTTCCAAAAAAACCCCAACCCTCACAGGCTTTATACTCCATTCTGTAGATCTACCAGTGGGCACCCTCAGAACATGCACGGATCTGACCCCACAACTCATACTGTATAGTGGACTTATATGCTCTTGTTTCTTGGAATACCTCATGTTCTTCATCTTTAATTTTGACATTTAAAGGCAGACAAACAAATAACATATGCTCCTCCTCAGTATCTGTCTGAAATTCCCATGGCTGCTAATGGCACAGGCATTAAGATAACAGTTTTGAATATTTAACACTGCAGACATTTAATGAACTTTGGGTTTCCAGGGATTCATTCAGCTTCTTTTTCCTTCCTTTAAGGCAACCAGCCACAATGCACATGTCTGTCTTTGTTTAGACACACACACACAAAATTATAGGAGCTACTTGTTTTGAATTACTCAGCTATCTCAGAGAGAGGAGTCTGCACCAGAGTGGAGCCCAAACACCATCCCAGATTATCACCACACTGCGATCTCACAGCGGGAACTGCATTCTGCCACAGAACAGAACGTCCTGTTCCAAAATACAATTGAAATCTCCATTTTTATTTACTGATATCAAGCCTTCCCATGGTAGGCAGTGAAATACATGGGTTCTGAAGCTACACTGTCCTTATCATTGCTTCCAGTCAAGGCGTTCTTTGCAGTTCCAGAAGGGAAAACAAATCTGCAAATATTTATACACCATGGACACACCTAAGTGCCACTGTACTAGCTGCTAAGTGCTTCAAATGCTGTTCTTTGTCTTTCATATTCTTTCTCTTCCCTCAAGCTTGTAAGGTTTTAATTTTAGAGTCAGATAACTTCAGATTACTGCACCTAGTAAGAAATGGTTTAGGATGCTTTCCTCCCATTAAAAAAAGAAGAAATACTTATATCACACACGTTTCCAATTCTGTGCACTCTATGCTGTTAGCTGAGCTATGGTGCAAAACTGCAAATCTGCTACAACACCAAAATTTTTTTAGTTATATAGTGTTAAGATTTTCATTAAAAACATCCAATTACCATAGTTTCTCCTAATTGGGTTTTTAACCTTAATTTTTAAGAAGGATTTTGTGATATTCCTGCAGAAGTGCACAGACATACAGAATCGATCCAAATAATTTCTGTAGCCATTGGGCAAGTTTGATCAAACTGAACTTGCCCATTATCAGAGGGAAGGCACAGGGGACAGGCATCAGGCATGTCATGAATAATGCCATTCCAAGAGAAGCTTTAGACACTGTCAGATGCAGATGACCTAGTCATGGCAATAGCATTCAGTGGTTAAGTCTTCCTGCTGCTCACAGGATTAATTCTGTGATCCAGCACTGCTGTGAGAAGGAAGAAAAACAAGTGATCAAGATCCGCTGGAGCACATTTTTTCTTCTCCTGGTTATATTTGCTCTCAGCAAGCTTACAAGGGTAAGGGAAAGAAGAGCAGGTGGAAGCAGGGAAGGGAGGCTATTAAAAATCAAATGCTGAAATTTGGAGTAGGTGAGATGCTGCTTAGCACAATCTTACTCCAAAGAACCTCCTCTGAAAGACAGTTCACAGCACAAAGTTCTGCACGAGCCTCTCTCTCCACCAGCCTAAAGAGAAAGGTAACCCCTGAAATTGAGTGGCTGAAGTTATGTGGTGACTTTATATGGTGACCATAACTTACATTTGCAGAAATAACTTTTACCCGAGTCCAATCATGGAATATAAACATGGGCTCAGTCAAGTACTTCAGGGTACAGTAAACTGTGTCGACAAAAAACACCCCAAACACATCAGGTGTGAAAACAGACTCAATGGCCTTATTTTATGCTCAAAACTTACAGATGTAAAGCCTAAGAATAAGACTTTTGCAAGAGAAAGTTGAACTTTCTGAGACCAGAACCCTTATAGTAACTGTGTCCACCATTTTCTTGAAGAACCAAACCTCAGCTGTAAGGGAGACTCCAGAAAAAAACAACCAAACAAAAAAAGACTATGGCTTTTCCTGGAACTACAGGGCACCACAGCTTGCCACTGTTCAAACTAACCAGGATCTTGGGGAAAAAAAAGACATCCAGTGTGTTGGGGCAACAGCTAAAGTTTGATATTAGCTTGTTTGAATCTCTGCCAACATCTTAACATTTGGATACACATTTGAAACTTAACTTAGACATCAAATCAAACATGTGTACCACACAGATTTTCATGCATAACCTTCTTTTCACCAATGACATTTTGTCTGAATGCCTTAGATTTTACTAATTACTCTCTTACAGCTTAAAAGCAGGAAAGCTATGAGAAAGAGGCAAAAGCACTTTGCCATTCAACTGAATTCAAATAGCACCAAAACTAATCTCTACTGTCAAAGTGATTATTTCATATTATATTTACTGCATATGACCTTCTGTTCCACACAAATAGCCACACTGAGCCAGACTTTGTGACAACTGCTAGTGGCAGATATGTGGAGAAAGAGCACAAGAGCAGGGGTGCATGAGGTGACACTGCAGCAGCACTCCTCTGCTCGTCACAAACTCTGTGAGACACAGAGGACATCTCTGCATTCAGAAGGCGATCACAGGTTTTCCATTTGTCTCATCACTTCTGAACCCAAACGTACTTTAGGCTTTCCCAATACCACATGGCAACAAGTTCCCCAGATCTGTTTTCTGTCTTGGACATTTCCAGCCTGCCACCTGACCATTGGAGGCTCCCCTAACCTTTGCTTATGAGAAAGCCTTGTTACTTGTTTCTTAGTTACCTTTCCCGTGCCACCCTGGATTTGAGAGTCCTCCATCACAATGAACTATCCCGAAGACAGGAAACAATTCAGCCTATCAGAGCAGCATTTTTCAAGTGCTAATTAACCCAGTTTAAAATTAAGTAGCAGCCTGAGCTAAGTAAAACAAACATGTCTGATGCACATTTTCTGGCCATTTTTTTCCCTAGTTTCCACTCTCCCAGAAAGCTGTCATAAAAGGCTCCCTCCCTGGAGTCCTGCCCTGTTTTAGCTCCATTCGTCTTTCTTCCTCCAGACTGCAACACACAGAGAAACTTCTGCAATTCCTCTTCTCTAGCTCTCATGCACCTGGCTTCTGCCCAATAATTTATAGCAAGGAAAACCCCCACTTAACTCTCTTCTGAGTGTCCAACTTCCCAATTTCTTCCCCTTGGTACATCTTTCTCTCTGTCCTAAAGTTTTCTTTGAATCTCAAACATGAGGAAAATAAATCAGTGGGGCAGGGAGCATGCATTTATATAGTCAAAAATATCAGGCAACTACTTTTATTACCCTACAAATCAAACAGAACTGAAACTGTAAAAAAAAAAATAAATCAAGGTCTATATCATATGGAGACATTTTGAAGAACATAAATCACTCCTAAGTAGTGTGGAAAAATGGGAGTCATGCTTGAAGTAAGCTAATGAGGTCAATGCTATCACTTCCTAGGTTCAGAATTCAGGACCAGAAAAATTATCCTTATCTATTGGGAGTCAAGACCTTCTTAAGTAAGTATTAGAGGTTAAGAACTGCTTCTCAGATTGCACCACTAACATACACTTTGCTTTTTATTAAAGGAAGAATAAAATTCACAGTCGATTTCTCCAGGCAGTATTTAATGGCATTAAGTTGGATGTCATCAGTGCAGAGTTCACAAGTTTTCATCAGACCTATTCTGAAGGTAAGGATTCTATGAGAGCAGAGGATGTAAAACACCAGAAAAAGGATTTCATTGTTTTATAACTTTGACACCTTAAAACAGACTTAAGAAAGGGCCTCTGAAATGGCAATCTTACTTCATTAGTAAGGAAACTATTTAATTGTCTCTCTTTTCCTCCACAGTTTTCACATTCAACCTGCACTGCTCAGCCACATGTACCCACACATCTGAAACACAAAAGCTAAGCATGTTTCCAAGCTCTGCTACAGCAACTAACTTTACAAAACCAAAACTCAACTCTGATCATATATTGGAATTCTCTGGAAAACTACCTAAAAACACTCTGCAAAGGTTTGTAGGAATGTGCAGTGAGCTGTGCTTGCTTGGGTCATATGCAAAAGGAAAAGAACGTGACCACTTTACAAACCTAAAGAGGATCTTGCTAAGTTGCAAACATTCAAGTGCTTTCAGACAAGGAGGAATTTGACCCATATGATGTCATACTGATTTTGGGTTTTTATGAAGACATTATCCATATGATTCTGAACTGAACAAATCAGCTTAAAACCTCCTTAATTATTCTTAAATATTGATGTTTTGGCTGTAGCAAAAAGGCATCCAACGCCACTCAGTGCCTGTTACCTAGATCCATGTTCTCCTAGACCGACCAAGATTATAAGCAATGATTTCTTGTAGAGCCAAGTGAAATAAGCAGAGACTTCTGCCTTCAGACCACTCTGCAGTTTTCTGACGCAGACATGTACATACCCTGTCTTCACTGAGGACTAGACAAGCTTGGGACCTCTGAAAGTCATAGTTTAACAAAATACAGTTTGGGCATCAGTAAGAGCATTGGCCTTGCTGACCTGAGGAAGGTTTAAGTCAGTGTTAAAGGCTCTGAAGATCCCTTACCAGTTTTCAGTCACTATTGACTGCACATCTCTTAAACATGTTTCTCTAGCCACTAGATGAGAAGTGGGTATATCTTATACTGCACTTGCTGTAACCTATATGCACTGTGCACTGAATAGTACCACCAGAAATTTTGCAGGATTTAATTTACAATCTTGCATGTTGTAAGCCCCTTGGGACAGGAAACTCATGTTTTATATCTCTATAAAACCACATGCATACCTATGACACTGTATAAATAACAGACAATCAGATTAGAAACATCTGTAGACACTCTGGCTGATCTGTTGTCTTTCTGCCTGCTGTCTCTCTGTAATTTTTAATGGCAGACAAGCCATTTCACACAACAGGATTGCTAGCTGTGCTGATGCAGCTACATAGAAATCTGTAGCAACACGATAACATGAGACCTGATGAAGAGAGAAATTTGAAAGTAATAATAATAATAACAACAATATTATGTCCTTGAGGCATTATCTCCTTAGAGGTTACTCTTTGATTTTTTGTTTACTTTTTTGCCAAGACAAGATAGGAAACATGGATGACTCAAACAAAACAGTTTTGGAAATGTGGTAGGAGGCAGAAAGAACAACATTCTTTGATTCAGAACTAAGTCTATTGTGATACGACTTTTCTCTGCCTGCCCAGAGAACTGTCCACATCTTTTCATCTATTGTAAATTGCTTCTGTGAAAGCAAAAATAACATACATCCACAACATGGTGATAGTCACTGAAAATATAAAGAGTTTCACACACTGTGCAAGTATTGATTACAGAAATAATGCTAAAAAGGAGGCAGACTGTTATTGATACCAAGCAGGGAAGGAACAACTACATTTCCAGGAGAGAGGCAAAGAGAAATCCTAAATTTAGAACAAAAATCAGAACTGAAGCCAAGATACTGTCACCACCAAAGCAGCACATCTCACAGAAAATCCTTCAAGAGCGTTAAACTCCACTCCTTTAAGTCTAGAAAACGGAAACAAAATCAGTTCCCTCCATGTGAATCTTCTATGTGTCCTCCAAATCACTATCTAAAAATTAAAATTTAAATACTGTTCTCTCTGCCCAGCTATATACTTTTCTAAATTGATTATAAGCCTTTCACTTTGACTCTATAGTCAAACTTTTGGCAGCTAGTCACACAGTAGATCTGGTGAATTGAATGAGGCTGGTATGGTTTTGCAGTGCACCTCAAGCTACTTTCACAAAAGACAAGCCTTAATTTAAAGTTACTCCATCTAATAAATTTCACTTTTGCAGTGAGGAATTAAGAGCAGTTTGATAGATAGAGGAAGCGTGAAACTGTATTAAAAGATTTTCTTGAGAATGAGGTTACCCAAAGACATCCAGTCAGGTCATTTCACATGCAAGCACTTTCCTCCACCTTTCCATGTTATTCTCTCAGACCTATCCATACTTTATTTTGTAAGTCTTCCTTTCTTGTTCCAGCAAGTAATGATGTAGTGATGATACCTTCTACAGTTGTATCCAAAAGCATCATGTTTTCTACTTAACTTTTATTGCTCTTTTCAAATAAACTCTTTGAAACGTAAGAAGAGAAAGAACATCTTCCAGAAAGAGAGAGATGGGCACATATGTACGAAGGTGTCCATATAGAACCCACATAACTTCCAAACATAGAGTATGTTAAATGATACATTGATATAATTTTTGTCTTGCGTGTCACAGGTCTGGACACCAAAGACTTTTGCTCTGCAAAGATGTGAGGATGCTCAGTTTGATGAGGACATTAATTTACTAAACATTACCCCAAAAAATGAGATTGTCTAAAAATGAAATTAGCATGTGATCAAACTGTACTCCTGCCTGCTTTACAAGAGGCTGCCGGGCCAGCTTGCTTGTAAGGGCTTCGCAGGTGTAAGACACATCTGTTGCAACTGGCAGTGTTTCACATGCTGCTGCATGGCTGCAGGTGTATTTAATACCATCTTCCTTAACCTCCTCCCTGTGCCCAGGAAGGGACTGACGAGAAAAGTAAGTTGGAATCTTATACAGTATATTGCTTACTACACAAGATTTTTATTAAACCCCATGAACTGCAACAGTAAAGCACCTCAACGATTAAGGACAGCGTCAGGTTAGTACTTGCACAAGCAAAAAGGATAGAGTTTCTGTCATACTGCTCCTGCCCTTGCAGAACTCCAGTAACAGAAGAAGGAAAAAGCTAATGAAGCCAATTGAGTAGCTTTAAAAACACCAAAATCCAAGAGAATCCTAAATTCTAATCCCACAGCACACCACCACCTTCCCAGCTACACACAGCGCTGCAGCACTTCCTAAAAATCAGACTGTGCTGTTTAAATGTAGTTCATATTGGGAGCACTGGATATTGGGAAGAATTGGAGGCCATTAACTCCAGGCCTACTAGTCTCTACTGATTCACCTGAGACGTGCTGCGCGTTCGCTCGTACATTTGGTCCTTTTTTCAAACCCGAGAGAAAAGAAAGCTCACAATTTAGAATAAATTTCTCAAGCATGCCAGAAACAGCTCACACAAACAGTTCAGCTGTTCTGCAACAAAACCTTATTTATAAAAACTATAAGTTTCTCTTTGGAAGTCAGGAATTCTAGCAAACAGATCCTGGATTGTCCTTTTTTTAGGGCTTCAAGATTTATTTCAATGAGAAGCACAAGCATGTGTTCATGACTATCAGACTGACAGTATCAAATCTGCCTCTTAGCTTTCTCTAGAGTTTAGGGGCCTTTCCTTCATTGTATGAAGTTAAAACACTTCTTGATTTTATTTTTTTTTAACAGACACAGTGAAGAAGATCAGGAGCTGTGAAGTTCCCAGCCAAAATCAGACAGTTCCTACTAGTCCTGGACAGCTATAGGGGGAATCAAACTGGAACACCACTGTCCCACATACACACCACCTCTCACATACACACACCCCAACAAAGCCATTTTGGTCAAAAGAAAAAAAAAAAACTTCTACCAAAAATCAAGTCATTTTTTCCAGAAGACTACTTAGAGAAGAGCAGAGTGAAGGCATATTTGGGGTAGTGGGCACTTACAGAAGGGTTGAGCCTTCACTTCAACCTTCTTTTACCCTGATGAAGAGTGATTTCTGTTTTGACTAATATAGTAATGTAAGTGAAGGCTGAAGAAAAACAAATAGGCCAGTCCTTGCCCTTTCACTTAAAAATTTTCTGGTTTGCTTCCTATTTTGAAGGGAATCAACTCTAAAAGTCCCCTCTTAAATCAAATTTTTCAGCTGGGGCTTCTTATTAATTGCCTGCATCCTGTCCCAAATAAAGGGAGAAGGAAGACAAATCAGAAATGTGATTATAGATCAAAACTATCTTCCTTATTCTTCTCCATTACTCATTTAGAAAGTCTTTCTCAACCAGATCTTCAAGTAACTCAGACCAGTTAACCACATCCATTCAGTCATGCACCCATCCAGTCACTAATGGAGCTACAGTCACTTAAAACAGCTGAAAAAATTCTACTCCATGCAGGTTTACTTTTGAAGTTCTTGATAAAGGAATCCTTTTAATACACAGAGGACTTGAGGTATGGAATTATTGATAAATCGCTTCCCTTTTGTCTTGGTGCTTCAGCAAACCAGCTCTACCCTGCACTGTGTCAGTATTTTCTGTCATCTTGTCATCCTTCATGTCACTTGACATAGATCATCTGCTTGCATTATTAATCCAGGAATGCACATTTAGTTGGTGAAAGGTTTCTGCCTTTTTCTAGAACACCAAAAGGCTGTTGTCTAAGCAGAGAAAACAAACCCCCAAGAAAGTGTTCTAAGGATGAGTTTCATTTCCCACAGACAAAATACTTAATCAATCCCATTCTACATTTGTGGAGTTTAAACATACAAAATGCCACAAAAATGCATAGAAAACTTTAACACATACTCACTATTAGCAATAATGATGAAAAACATCTGCATATGAGGGTACATGACATGAAACACAAGGAGCCATGTAAACAAAGCTCTATGATTTATCCTAATACTGGGAATTGCAGGATGAAGGCTTTTAATCAGATAGCCTCTAGCTACAGCCCTGTTGCCTGGGAAGTAAACACATATGTAAATGTTTTTGATAAAGGCATGATACAGCCTGTATCATAAAACAAGCCTTCTTTTTTGCATCTCTATTTTACAAAACACGTTTACTACATATAGCTGTGATGAATGCAAAGTTACAAAGGCTTTGATAGTTCAGCTTTGCTTCTAATTTACTTGGCCCATTTGTGTGTCTAAATTTACCTCCCAACTTCCAGAACACAGGGAAATGTAGGCACATGAGTGAGAATGTAAGTACTTCCCAATTAATCGTTCCTACAAAAGGAACATAATAAGCTCTTTGAGATACAAATCTGTATTTTCTTTCATGTGATACGTAGCGTGATGCTATCAACAACAAATCTTAAGAAGGGAAGATAAGTAAATGGAGCAGTAGATTAATTTCAGTTTTACCCTCTGTACTTTTAGCAAAGGAGGCAGGAATTGTTGGATATAGAGTGTCAACATTTGAGGGAGACTTCTGTTCTACCCTTATTTTGAAGCACTGTTACAAGGACAAAGGCTTGATGCCACCTAGTTCCCTCACGCGTCACAGTTAAGGAGACTGTAACTGCTCAGCTGCAATTTGGCCATAGAGCAGAGACTGGTAGACTTGCACAGGGCACTAATTGCTGGGTTCTTTAATGACAAACTGTCACATAGGATAATACAAACTAAGGTCTTGCATCAACCAACAAGGAAGTGCTGAGGGTGAACAGACAAAAAATATTGGCAAGAGGAGAAGGTATTCACATGTACTGTAAGCATATGGAAAGGAGAGGTGAATACAAGTGTTTGGGTTTCTGGCTTCCTGTTGGAAACACAGTATCTTGATAAGCAGTGTTGTATCACTCTGTGATGTGTCATGTTCTATTTAATGCTCTAAAGTCTAGTCCAAATTTTGCACCTTTCAGATTCCCAAATGGTTTTAAGCCCTCACCTCTAAAGGTAAGGAAGATGCCCCAATTTCTGTGAAACAGTGATGATGAGTAGTTTTGGAAGATCCAAAATATCCTGATTCTTTACCACTATCAGGAGCAGAATGATGGACTTACCCACTCTTCATTAGGTCAGGAAGATCAATGATTCTCACTGTGGCAGCACTGCTTCCTAAAACAAAGGCAGATAAAATTTACTATTGAGCTTTGGAGAGGTATCTCCTTTGTGGAGAGGAGTCTCTACACAGAGGCTCACCTGGGAGGAAACAGCTCAGAAGCCACATCAAGAATAAAAGTGTGCCTGAATTACTGACACATTCTGGTCAAGAACAAGTGGATTTTAAACACGGGTTATTTACTGAAAGGTTTTTAAAGCTCCAAATTGTGAAGCTGTCTCTGTTTATGTGCAGTGTTGAAGAAAGTCAGACTCGGCACATGTTTCTCATTAACTGCACTAAAGCAGCTCAGTTTCCCTAGAAATCCCCAGTTTCTCCTCTGCAATAGGGTAATCTAGAAGGCCCCTAATTTTAGCTCTTCAGTCTGAAAGGGTAGCACATACATAAGTAGCACTGAGTGAATGCTGCTGAAATATCTATGATTATGTGGAATGCTAAAGCAAATTGGCTTTCTTGGCATATACAACATCATTAAAATCTTCAGAATAATGTCTAAAAGCAAGGAAGCCTCACAGATATTTGTATAATGCATTTCACACATGAGGCATTTATGGAGCCATCTTAAACATCTGTCAGTGCAGTCAAGTGACACTGTGCTCTCAAGATCCCAGTCACATTACTCGTTTCAGACTGGCCACAGAGAAGAAGCTAGTCCCTCTGCAACCCAGTGTGTGTCTGTGCACAAAGCACAGGCCAACGTCTGCAGAATAACCCTAGAATCTGGACACACACAATTTATTAAATTTGGTATTACTTCTGAACAGGAAGAAGCAGAATGGGCCAAATACATTACATAGTTTATCTTCACTCTTTATAAGAAAAATCATACTCAGAAAAGAAGTGCTGGATGCTTTCTTCTGATTTTCTCCTTTTCAGGGAGATTAAATCACTCTGAACTGTTCGGTTTTTTGTTGAGAACAGCTTTCAAGATGAGATAATTAAAGGAAACCTATCAATTTAGTATATATTTTCAAGTTAATAATGTTGACATACTGTTCAAATAAACCTCCAATTTACTACAATCTGTTTTTAGACAAGCCCTCCATTTTAACCTCCAAATGGAAGGAAAACTAAGTGACTTTCCTCTTCTCACTTAATAGAGAACATATGTTCAAAGATAATACTGTGGGCTTGTTCTGAGGAGCTGTTCTTCCTCTGACAGAGATGCAGTGAGCTTGCCCACTAACACTGATACATAATGAAAGTACACATTCACCATAAATCTCATGCACTGTAGAGGTCACTTCAGAAGAAAGAGACTGCTGATTGGAGAAGCACATACACACACAAACACAAGTACCCTGGCCACGGGTGAAAACAGAACCTGGTGTACCTCCTGTCACCTGGAATGGTCAGAACTAAGAGCCACCTCAATCCTGTTTGTTTTTGGGAGGGTGGGATTTGGTAGTGAAGGGACAGATGCAGGATGGAAAGAACAGGCTCTCTACCATCATAAATCACAAGAGACAGTTCTGAAACTGGCTTAAATTACAAAATTTCTGGAATAATTTCAGATAGAAATGCTACAGCGATATCAACAGCAGCTTGCACTTATTTTATAACTGGACATAAATGGTTTGGTTTACAAGAGACCCAAATCTTTGCTGTACAGGAACACCCCAGGTGGGTATTTTAAATGGTTTGATTATCAGTAATGTTTGTGCAAACCACTTTAATTTAATGCAGTGGTAGCTGCAGCAGATCAACTAAAAAGCCTGAAAAAAATTATCAGTGGTCTGTCTTTAAATCATGGGGCATTCACTGGAAGAAGTGAATTTGTGCACAGCCTACCAGTCTCTGAAAACAACAGAAAGTGTGTGATGCAGGTCAACCATGAGAAGACATTTTGGGTTTAAGTTTGGGATGAAAAATAAAGCTTTCCTTGCAGGAAAGAACTAAGTTTATAAAATGGTACCAGGAGAAATAGCTTTTTTCTCAATAGTTCTGTAATTTAAACATTCATACAGTCTCAACCCTGTTCTTCTGTTGCTGCTGTTGACATGCATGTCCAAGACATTGTCCATTTACCAAAACACAAAGGCCAGAACCAGGTTCTCTATAAGGAAACCCCCAGCATGGATGCCATAAGAAAGGGGACACTTCAGATGCATTTAAAACATGGGCCTGAGCCAGAGCCCAGAATTTCTCCACTATTTATACATGATCTCTTGCTCTGGTACAGACCTGGTGCTCGCTGCAGATCACGTCAAAGGAGAAAGTTTAACCTTAGGCCAACCTTTGCACAGGGACAACCAAAGCTGCACTTTGTACCAACTGTGCCTGCTCAGACCAATTCCACAGCCACATAAACTTGGATGCTTCAAGTGACAGCATATGACAGATGAGCAATCCTGATCTCCCTCTGAGTAAAATAGAGGTTCAGAAAAGAAGCAGCTGGAATGCTTCGTTCTACGTTCCTAGGTAAACATTGTAAACAGCCCCCTCAAAGGTTACGACCTAAAGTGTAGAAACTGGACCACAGAGATGCAAGCTCGATGAATAGCAGATCACAAAAAAGAGGTCATCTGCCTATTCCAAAAGGCACTTGCTGATTTTGAAAAGGCTCACCATATTTTAATGTCATGTTCTATTTTTTTTTTCATGTGTAGGTATATTAGAAAATAATTTGAAGTGTAAAGGGGTTTTGTCTCCCCTAATCCTCGGAAATCCTCACAGATCAGGGCACAATGAGTCACCTAGGCCCAAAACCAAAGCTTAAATATCAAGCTGTGGAGATTACCTGTAGCATCAGGACATATACAGAAATTCCTCCAATCAGGATGAGTTATGAAGGAAGGAGCCTGCAAGCCCCAGCTGGTTTGCAACAGCCATTGATCTCTTCAAAAATACAAAGTTACATGCCACAGCCCATAGAGTTCAATAAACATGAAACCTTGATACATGCAGAATGTGATTTTTAAATTTTGCATAAATGCCACCAAAAAACCCCATAGGTTGGATGGAAATAAAATTGCCATAAGCCACCTTACATTTTTATAGCTCAAAAGATGTATTTTTTCCCCCTCTCATCCATTTGGGAGAGATTCTTGTTTTAGCAGAACTGTTTGCACTCTGTCCCTATAAAATGGATCAGTCTGCCATCTGTAGATTTTACACAGCTCAAGGCAAATAAGGTTAGGAGTAAGAGAGGAACTTAGCCAGCTTTGTCTGCCACTACATGCAAGATGAAAAGCTATTTATTCAATTTTTCTAGTTCTAAAGTAATATTTTAAGGTTTGTAGAGAATAAAAATCTTGGGCAGTCAGCAATTTAGCTGTAGATGTTTTATGTATGAGTCCTTGTCTATATTCTACATGCAGTGAACAACAGAAAGCACCAAGTGAGATGTAAGCAAACAGTACTCTGTCTGCACAAGTTATGTGCAGACAAGCACCGTCTTCCATTATCAGTAGGATGGAACAGGTAATTTTGAGTACTTTGTATTCACAGAGAGGTCCCAGGTCATTCTAACTGCCAGAGTCAAATGTTCCCAGGATCCAGGATCTTCCCATTCTAAAGCCTGCCCTCCTTTGGGCACAGTCACACACTTAGACCAGTAAGCTTCAGACCATTGATCAAAATACATCATACCATTTTGTAGAGAGAGTAACTGCAGAGACCAGAAGAACACAGTAGAGTGAACCAAGAATGTTTCTGATGTCTCTGGAGAAATTGTAGATGCCCCATTCTTGGAAGTGTTCAAAGCCAGATTGGATGAGGCTTTGGGCAACATGAGTCCCTTTTTTTTTTTGGGGG